>JAODAL010025412.1:0-58694 GCA_025379985.1 Phyllomedusa bahiana
TGTCCGTGTAGTGAAGGGACAGATGTGTGTGATAGCAATTAGTGATCTTGGTAGGCCAGAGTGAGAAGATGTTTTCTCAGGGCCCTCTTAAAACTATGAGGGTTGTGAATGTGTCTGATCGCCCGCGGTAGCATGGTCCAGAGAACTGGTGCAGCACGTGTGAAATCCTGGAGACGGCAGGAGGTTCAGATGATTGATGATTTGTACCTATATCAGCAGCAAGGGGAGACGGGTCGGTGGTAGACAGAGACAAGGAGGTGTTTTGTATGGGGGTGCAGAAACTGTGGAGGGCTTTATGGGTGAGAGTGATGAGTTTTACTGTTTCCTGTACTGAATGGGGAACCAGTGCAGGATGACACAGGGTAGAGGCTCATATACGGCTGGAAAGAAAGATGAGCGTGCCTGCTGCATTCAGGACAGATTGGAGAGGGGAGAGTTTACAAAGAGGGAGATCGATAAGCAAGGAGTTACAGTAGTCAAGACGAGAATGAATAAGAGCCACAATGAGAGTTTGAGTTGTTTCCACAGTGAGAAACGGACAGATTCTGGAGATGTTCTTGAGGCGCAGGTGACAGGAGCGGAAAGGTTTGGGATATTAGGGGGTGAAGGTCAGATCAGAATCTAATATAACCCCCAGACAGCAGGCCTGCTGCCTAGGAGAACTGGTGGTACCACATACTGAAACAGAAATAGCAGGGGGGGTGGTTAGTAGATGGTGGAAAGACAAGAAGTTTGGTTTTAGTGAGGTTTAGTTTCAGATGGAGAGAGGACATGATGTCAGAGACAGCGGACAGTCAGTCACTGGTGTTTTGTAGCAAGGCTGGAGTGATGTCACGGAGGAGGTGTATAATTAGGTGTCATCAGCATAGAGATGGTACTGGAAGCCAAATCTACTGATGGTTTGTCCAATCGGGGCTGTGTACAATGAAAAGAGGAGAGAGGATGTGATGTGATGATTGATAGTTTAATAATACAGTGCACTACATGCATGTAGTGCACTGTATTACAAAAGCAACTTGAGTGTAGTCCACTGTGGGGACAAGTAAAATAAAGTTTAAAAAAAAACAGTAAAAACAAATACACAAAAAAGTAAAACATGAATAAAGTCCTTTCCCCGTTAAAAATTCCAATCACCCACAAAAAAGATCAATTTTAAAAATTACACATATTTGATATTGGCGTGTGTTAATTAAGCCTATTAATCTGTCATGTTATTTAACCCACACGATGAATGCCCTCCACCCAAAAAATATTTTATGGTAGAATAGTGATTTTAATTTATCCCACTGCACATAAAGTAGAATAAAATTAGATTAAATGGACATATAAACCCCAAAATAGTACTAATGAAAATATCAGTTTGTCCCCTGCACAGTGAGCGCTGTAAAAAATAAAAATCTTATTTTCTTTCATCCTGCCTCCCAAAAAGTGGATCAAAGGCAAAGTTATGTGTCCCCCTAAATGTTACTAATGTAAGAGTTAACCCGCAAAAAACAGGTCCCTACAAAGCTCCATATATAGTGAAATAAAAAAAGGTTCACATTTCTATTGTGTAAAAGTAATAAAACATAAACTATATAAAAGTGCTATTGGTGTAACTGTACTGAACGCATAGTAAATTTTCATGTCATTTATACTGCATGGTTAACGCTGTATAAATTAAACCCAAAAAATAATAGTGGTATCACTGTCTTTTTTTTTTTTTTTTTTTTTTTCTCTATTTTCACCACCCAATGCTAAAAAACAGTGAAACTCCTGTGGGCCCAAAATGCACAATATATCCCTAGACGATTTCCTTAGTTGAATCCAAAATGGGGGGACTTCTGGAAGGTTTAATTTGTACTGATACTTTTGGGACTTTGCAAATTTGACATGGCACCCACCAAAATCTGCATTTAAAAACCCAAATAGCGCTCCTTCCCTTGTACGCCCTGCCATTGGCACAAACAGCAGTTTACACCCGCACATAGGGTATTGCTGAACTTGGAAGAATTTATAGGAAAAGATTTACATTTTTTATTTTCACGTTCTAACGCTAACAAAATTTATGAAACACCTGTGAGGTCAATATACTTACTACACCCATTCATATGTTTCTTAGGGGGTGTAGTTTCCAAAATGAGGTCTTTTAGGTTTTTTTTTATTAAAGGGTTTGTCTCACTATAAGGTTTGCAGATCTTGCAAAAACAAGTCATTTTGCAATATGTGTCCATTAACCGTGTCCTACCTATTCTGAGATATCCCCTCTTGTATTTGCTGCATCAGCTCCTCAGTTGCTATAGCTACAGACCTGTGCAATCTCTCCTGATAGGCTGCCAGCACTGGTTGCTATAGCTACAGACCTGGCTTCTACTAGGCCATAAAAACGCCCCTGAATTCAAAATGAAACCAAGAAAACAGGACGAATCAATGTAGTGAGACAACCCTTTTAGGTTTTAACATTTCAGGGTGTCCTGTAATGGTGTCTATAAAGTATCGTAATGAAAATCAAACCCCAAAACCTAGTAGGTGCTTCTCCTGTTCTAAGGCTTGTGGTTGCGTCAAAATGTGCATTATGGCCGCATATGAGATATGACTAAAACCAGCAGAACCAGGGGAATCAATATTGGGTTGCATTTCCAAGTTATCATTAAAGGGGTTGTGTCATTACATTAAATGGTCTTCAGAATAAGGGGACAGTGAAAACAAGCAACTTTGCAATCGGATGTCATTTGCAAAGCTGTCATTTGTCAAAGATGTCATCCCCCTTCAGTTAAGAAACACCCAGCTGGGAGGGGAAGAAACGCCCCTGGATTTTAGGAACTGAGAAACTGAAAGTACAAGTAAACACACAAAATCTTGAAGCGATACATCCCCTTTAACTGTGTTTCAGTAAATAATGTATGCAAATAAAAAAATCTGCAAAAAAATGTGAAATTTCACCATCACTTTGCTATAATTCATGTGAAACACCTGGAGGGTAATAAGCTTCCGAAATGCCGTTTTGAATAATTTAAAGGATGAGATGGAGTTATTTATGGGGCTTATAACATGCATGTCCCACAAAGCCACATCAGATCTAAACTTGTTTCCTAAAAAAAAAATCTGTGTTGCAAATTTTCTTGAAAATGTGAACAATTGCTACTTAATTAATAAGAACCCAAATAAAGACATTTAAAAAATGATGCCAATGCCAATATGGTAGATGGTAGTTATAAACCATTTTGTGAGGTATAACTCTTACATACAGAAATTTTTGAACTTTGAAAATGGCAAATGTTTCTAAATTTTCATGACATTTTAATATTTTTCACAAATAAACAAGGGTTGTATGGACCAAAATTTACTGACTTAAAGCACAATGTGTCAGAAGAAAACAATCTCTGAATCGCATGGATAGGTAAAAGTGTCAAAAAGTTATTCCCACATAAAGTGACAAATGGGACTCTGACAGGGAGAACAAAACTGGCTCTGTCAGTAGGGGGTTACAGGGAAAGAAATGCAAGCAGATTATGGTCTGACATTGAAAGGGATAGGGAGCAGAGGGGGGTTAAAACAAGGTCCAGTGTGTGTCCATCTTTGTGAGCGGCTGTGGAGGACACGGTGTGAGGCCAAAGGAAGAGAATAGCAATAGGAGTTTGGTGGCAGCTGAATGGTGTCAGTAGGGATGTTGAAATCTTCCCTGATTATGGTGGGGTGTCAGTTAATAGACCATGCAGAAGCCAGATGGTGAATTGATAGAAAACGATGGCTGCAGGGCATGGTGATTGGAGGTTGAAGGAAGCGTAGCTACAGACAGAGTGCACCTCAAAAGAAGAAACCACAAGGGAAGGAAGAGGTCGATTCGGGATAAAGGAACAAATATCCAGCAGGAGAAGGCAAATACCTGATCGATAAAAAAAGGGTGATATAACAGTGGGCACATGCTGAGGGAGCTCCGGCTTAGAAGATATGTCCCCAAACATCAAGAAGATGCAGACAGAGTGTTAGATGGAATACAACGTGAGGGGGTTGTGTGTGCTTTGAGAGGAAAGTCTTAACACTGTGAAGAAGGTCAGCAGTGGGGGTAAGGGAGCGTTTACACGGCAAAGGACAAAAAAGCTCTGTTTCGACCTCAGCAGAACCGTTCATTAGAACCGGTTTTTGGAATGTTTTTGACACAAAAAATTGTAGTTTTTTTGGGCGGTTTTTGGTTTTTTGAACAAGTTTTTGTCACTGATTTCGTCCAGGTTTTCCCAGTGATTATTGGACTGTTTTTCAAGCAGAAAAGTATATGGAGTGCAAAAGTCTTCCTGATTGGTGCTAGAAACTTTTTTTTATCTCCACAATTTAACAAAAATGAACAAAGGCCAACTTTTTCAGTTTAAGCACATGTGCATGTTAACAGCATCAGAATTTGGTTAGTTTAGGCTAAATAGAGGATTTATAGACTCTTGTTCACACTCAAGTGCTTTGCAGGACCTTCCTGTGTAAAAAAAAAAAAAGTGCAAAAGGACCTCCGAAAACACACCCACTATAGGTGGGATCATTCTGCACTTTTTTTTTTTTTTGCAAAAACCGCCCAAAAATTGCTTACTCACTTTCGGAGCGGTTTACATTGACTCCAATTTAAATTTTTTGTCTGGAAACAGAGCAGAAGAATAAACGTGACCTAAGTTTTTTTCAGACCGCCGGCAATGTGAAGAACTGCCCGGAGGAAAAACAGTTCAGCAGTCCCCACTGAACCTATTGAAGTCTATGGGGGGAGCATTGTTTGCAGGTTTTCAGAACCACAAACTGTCTGCAAAACAGACCAAAAACCCTTGCCGTGGAGACATGCCCTAAGATGTTAGAGTAATACATAGAGATAAGGAGACTATTGACCAGTGTCAATTTTTGGGGGTGTTCAGACTTGGGTATATGGAAGTAGTTGCAAAGAAATGTGGTTTTGGTGCTTATGTTAACGTTTGGTGCTGGGATGTGTGAACTGTAGGGAAAGTATTTGGTTCGTATTTGCCTTTTGTTCAGTACTTGGTCACTTCTGATTCAATTCTGGTTTTAATTCTACCGTCCACTTTATGTGATACCACAGTGGACCGGACAATGACCAGTGCACAGGGGCTCATTTGTTTGATTTGGTTTTATCTACTTTTAGGACTTATGTGCCAATCTAGTGAGAGAGACTAATCGTGGTGCAGGGGTCTTTGCCCCCACTTTTTTTGTATGGAATATACTTTTGACAAAGCTTCAGCTAGGTGCTGGGGACTGGGATTAAAGGGGTTGTCTCACTACAAAGATTAGCTTTCAACACTAAATGAAGAGGATTTTCAAATATATTGCTCCGCTTATTTTTGCTGAGGAGATACAAATGATGTTCTCAGCTCTCAGTGCTCTCAGGTTTCTCTAGTTACCGACCTGCTCTCCCCCTGTTGCTTGTATTACCTGATAGCAAGGATGACATCATCACGCAGATCTCATGCACACAGAATTGCTGAGAGCTTGAGTGTTATCTAATCTAATAAAGCAGACTAATTACTACTGTTTACTTTAGCTCTGAAGCTCCCCTGGTCCTGGGAGCAGGCGATTTTTATCTTATCTTATCTAAACTAATTAGCAGATGTTTGAATACCTGAACTGATATGCTAATCACCCACAGCCTTAGGCCATGTTCACACGGCTTAAAATGGGCCGTATTTCGGTCTGTAATTACGCACCGGAGTGCGCAAATTACGGGCTGAAAACGGCCCATTCATTACGGTAATCCACAGTTCTCATAGAGAACTATGGATTACGTCTCCTCGCCCTGCTCGGCGAATCTGCCGGGCGGGGAGATAAGTGACATGTACATTACCAGCGGCGCGTATACGCCGCTGATAATGCAAGTCAATGGGCCGGCGAGGTGCCGGCCCCCCGGGCCCTCCCCCGCCCCCAGCCACACAGCGTAAATGCGGGGCGTAATTACGTCCTGCAGTTAATCCGTGTGAACCTAGCCTTACCAAGAATTGACAGGGTGCATGAATTCGCTGCTCTGTGAAAAAGGGAGGTTAGATAACCCCTTTAGGACACATCCAGTTTTGGACCAAACGACTGAGCCCCATTTTTCAAGTCTGACGTGTCGATTTATATTGAAATAACTTTTTAATACTTTTACTGTGATTCAGAGATTTTCTTGTGACACATTGTGATTTTGTCCATATAGTTCCTGTTTATTTGTGAAAAACATCAAAATGTTTTGAAAATTTGGAAAAATTAGCAATTTTCAAAGTTCAAAAATTTCTCCAAGACAGATAAAAAGGGAAAATCTCTCCTTAGGGAGAGCGCCTGTATAGGCGTGTGGAGATTCGAAATTGCCTTTTTGCACTCCAAGAAGCATCTGCATATCACAAGGCATTATGGGAAAGGAGCTGAGAAGCTCTAGCGCCCTATGTTATGTGTAACAAATCCTCAATTTGCCTCGCACTCAGCTAAGTCAGCATCGCTCTGCTCTGTACTGATGAGGGGCAAAACCCTGAAATGGCAGTATACAGATCAGTGATGCTGGCTAGATATCCACTTCTTGCTTTCCAAAGATCCAGTGGGTCAAAAGCAAACTGAGGATTTGTTACATCCAACAGAGGGCGCTAGAGCTTCTCAGCTCCTTTCCCATAATGCCTTGTGATATTCAAGACAGATAGTTATACCATACAAAATTGTTTATAACTATCATCTACCATATGTCTACTGTATGTTGCCATCACTTTTAAATGTGTTTTTTTTTTTTTACAACAGTAGGGGGCTTACAAATTTCTTAACAATTTTTCATATTTTCAAGAAAATTTGAAACTGAGATTTTTTTAAAGACCAGTCCAGTTCTGATGTGGCTTTGTGGGGCCTGTATGTTAGATACCCCAATAAATTAATCTATCTAAGACACTGCATTCCTTAAACTATTTAAAGCAGTATTTAGGAAGTTTGTTAACCCTTTGGGGTTTCACAGACATTGAAGCAAAATGGAGGTGAAATTTCTAAATTTCAGTTTTTATCCATGATTCACGCATTAGATGTTACCAAGGAAACGCAAGTCAACATAGATTCCCCTGATTCTGCTGTTTTTAGAGCTATCCGATATGTGGCTCTAACACACTATTTAACTCGCCTACAATCCTCAGAATAGGAGGAACACCTACTGGACTTTGGGGTCTAGTTTTCATTACGATTTTTGTTAGGATCCATTTCAGGCTTGCAGACACCCTAAAGTACTAAAACTTATATTTTTCACTGAGCACCAATGAAGTATGTATTAAAATACTAAGTGATACTAAGTACACTAAAAATCCGCAAACCAGGTGCATTCAAGTTGCGGAGTGGTGCCAGAGTGTTTAGATTTTTTCCCTGATTAGCTAATACTTAACAAATACCCCTAAAAGACCCCATATTGGAAACTACACCCCTTAAGGAATATATCCAGGGGTGCCGTGAGTATATTCAACCCCACAAGTGTTTTACTGATTTTTTTTTTTTAGCATTAGACTGGGATACCAGGAATCCTGGAAAAAAGCATCCAAAAATTTGTTACAAAATTGCTTCCAAGTTTGGCAATCCCCTACATGTGGGTGTGAACTGCTGTTTGAGCACAGAGTGTACAAGGGAGGGAGCGCTATTTGACGTTTGGAACGCAGATTTTGATGGGTGCCATATCGCATTTGTAAAGCTTCCAATGTAGTCGAACAGGTGAAACCTTCCAGAAGTCGCCCCATTTTGGATTCAACAACCCTTATGGATCTCATCAAGGGGTATATTGTGTTTTTTGGGCGCACAGGTGTTCCATAGGTTTTTTTTTTTTAGCATTGGGCCATGAAAAACGGGTGGAAACGCAGTTCTGCCATTGTTCTTTGTATTCATTTTTACAGCGTTGCCATGTGGTATAAATGACATAACGTTACTATGTGGTCGGTACAATTACAATAACATAAATTTTATATAGTTTTTTTCTGTTTTATTACTTTTACAGAAATAAGTTTGTAAAAATGTATTTTGTTATATTATCATAATCCAGCATCCATTTTATTTTTCTGTATGTGGAGCTGATTAAGGGCTTGTTTTTTGCTTGATGAGTTGATGTTTTTATTGGTATAATTATTGGGTTAATATGATGCTTTGATCACTTTTTATCAAGTTTTTTGTGAGGTGTTTTGAACAAAATACAGCAAACCTGGTAGTGATATTTATTTTTTACAAGGGTCACAGTGCGGTATAAATGTCATGGAAGCTTTACGATTACAGCGATACCCAATTTGTATTTTTTCTTATGTTTTAATGCTTTTACACAATAAAAACCCTTTTATTTAAAAAAGAAAACACATTTGTGCATTGCCATAGGTTTTTTTTTTTTTCTGTTTACTGAGCTGTGTAGGGGCTTGTTTTTTGCAGGATAAGTTGACATTTTTTTATTGGTATTATTTTTCAGGGGACATAACTTTTTGATCATCTTTAAAATACTTTTTTGGAAGACAGGACGAAGAAAATACAGCAATTTTGGTAGTGTTTTTTAGTTTTAGCAGTGTTCACCGTGCATTGTTCATGACATTTTAGTATTACTCTGTGGGTCTATACGATTATGGAGATACACAATTCATATAGATTTTTATGTATTTGCTCTTTGCATGGAGTCAGCTGTAAAATACAGTGGAGTGCCTGCCCCGATCATGCCAACTCTGTTCAGGAGCCAGCACGACCTCTAGGATGTACCGGCACGTCCTACTGCGGTAAATAACTCACAATCTGGATGTAGCGGTATGGCCTATGGCACGAAGGAAACTGCTACAAAATTTTAAAAGTCCAGATAAACACATGCCGTTTATGATTCATTACTTTTTGTAGAGTTCTGTAATAAAAAATAAAATAAAGTGTATGTGTTAATCCAATCTTACACTGGCCCCAAAACCATGACTTCTTCATATATGACCATCCTGCTCCTGCCCTCAGCCCTGCTCTGTGTTGAAGAGTATGTAGCTGTCATGGAGTATGTGAGATGGACACCACCTAATATTAGTGACTTCCAGGTCAATTTATAATACTCCACTGAGCATTTACTGGATAAAGTGGTGAGAGGCAACCTGATATATAACTATGTGTAGCTGCTGGTCTCAACCCAAACCTGGAAAATTGCAAAAGAACACCCTCTTGGCCAAATAGCACAATCTACTGGTCCTTGCTCAGAGGCCGACTGTAATTTGTTTTTCAACTATTGTGATAGTCAATTTAATTTTGCTACATTCCTTGTATTTTTTATGGACAGTCTTCTATAGAAATGTTTTAAAATATTATAACTTTCAGGGTTAATTTAATTTAAAAAAAAAAACTGGTGTAATCTATTTTTTTCTTGGCAGGTGTCTGTACCAAGAGCTCAGAGACACATATGAGATTGTCAGATTTTACAGCAGATGATGGTGGTATTACACAAGATGCATGTGAAGGGCATGCTATTACTTCAGATACATTCTCAGTCCCTCTCACCAAAGATCAGTCACCTGATTCTTTTAAACCGGTCCTATTTTCTGATTCTCCATTGACTCTTAAGCAAAAGAAAAGTCACACAGGAGAGAAGACATTTTCATGTTCAGAATGTGGCAAATGTTTTTGTCATAAATCAAAACTTGTAATACATCAAAGAACTCACACAGGAGAGAAGCCATTTTCATGTTCAGAATGTGGCAAATGTTTCAGTCAAAAGCCAACTCTTGTCAAACATCAAAGAACTCACACAGTGGAGCGGGCATTTTCTTGTTCAGAATGTGGCAAACGTTTTAAAGTGAAAGCATATCTTGATCAACATGAAAAATTTCACACAGGAGAGAAGCTATTTTCATGTTCAGAATGTGGCAAATGTTATACTGTTAAATCACGTCTTGATCAACATGAAAAATCTCACGCAGGCGAGAAGCCATTTTTATGTTCACAGTGTGGCAAATGTTTTACTTTCAAATCAAGTCTAGTTAAACATGAAAGGACTCACACAGGGGAGAAGCCATTTTCATGTCCAGAATGTGGCAAATGTTTTACCGTGAAATCAATTCTTGATGAACATATAAAAACTCACACAGGAGAGAAGCCATTTTCATGTACAGAATGTGACGCATGTTTTATTCAGAAATCAAGTCTTGTGAAACATCAAAGAACTCACACTGAAGAGAAACCATTTTCATGTTCAAGATGTGGCCAATGTTTTTCTATGAAATTAAGTCTTGTTAGACATCAAAAAACTCACACAGGAGAGAAGCCATTTTCATGTTTAGAATGTGGCAAATGTTTTACACAGAAATCACATCTTGATAGACATGAAAGAACTCACACAGGAGAGAAGCCATATTCATGTTCAGAATGTGACAAATGTTTTACTATAAAATCAAATCTTTCTCAACATCAACGAACTCACACAGGAGAGAAGCCATTTTCATGTTCAGAATGTGGCAAGTCCTTCACTAAGAGATCAAATCTTGTTCAACATCAAAGATGTCATACAAAAAAGAAGCCATTTTGATTTTCAGAATGATGCAGATGTTTAACCTTTTATTATTAAATAAAATATATGTTTGGCAGTGGCCGTATCCTGTTGCTCCAAATTGACACACGTATGTGATTCTGATCACAGGAACTATTCTTGCTTATCATTGTGAGAGCCTTACTGTAACTGATAGCTGGTCTTCTGCTGTAATGGCTGGGACTGGAAATTATTATTATTTTATTATATATTTTAGAGCGTCATTAGTCCAGGGCGCTGTACCTTTAAGAGGGTTACATATCTAATATATGTTAAACAAATACACTGGCCACGATAAATGACTAACAAATGGTGCAAATGGAGAGAGGACCCTGCCCGCAAAGGCTTACTATGTACAAAGAAGGAGAAAAGACACAGAAGGTGGGGGGCAGACATGTTTGTGGAGGGTGTAGTGGCAACAGGGTTATTGTGTCTTGTAGGCTATCCTGAAGAGAGGGGTTTTCAGGTTGCTTTTGAGGCTAGTAAAAGTGGGGGAGAGTCTGATGTGTTGGGGCAGTGAGTTCCAGAGTGTGGGGGAAGCACGAGAGAAGTCTTGATGATAGTTATGTGAGGAGCTGATAAGTGGAGAGCAGAGAAGAAGGTCCTGTGAGGAGCGGATATTGTGTGAGGGGAGCTATATAGAGATTAAGGCAGAGATGTATGGAGGGGAGAGGTTTTGGTTAGGTCAGTGTTAGTAACTTGAACTGGATTCGCTGGGCAATGGGTAGCCAGTGTACGGATTGGCAGAGGAGTAGCGAGGAGATAGGTGGAGATCAGACGTAAGGATGATTTTGAGGGGAGCAAGAGTGCTAGACTCGAGGCCACAGAGAATGGATAGAAGGGTGTTGTGTACAGTATGCTGTTCAGCTCGTAATTCCAAAGCACTGGGGGCTGCCGGGCGCCAGCCCCATACATATGCATGGTCAGCGGCGCGTGTTTGTATATGTCAATCCTTCTCCAGGCATACAATACGACGCGTAATCCATAGCTCTCTATGAGAGCTATGAATTACCATAATTGCAGCGCGCATTTCGCAAATATGCGGTAAAATAAGCCGTGTGAACATACCCTAAACGGCATGAACCAGCATTTTTGTAGCATCAAAATTAAGAAATCAGCGGATTCGGGAGATGTTTTTCAGGTGGAGGCGGCAGGCAGAGGTGAGGGCTTGGATGTGCGGTTTGAAGGACAGAGAGGAGTCAAAGGTTATCTCAAAGCGGTGAGAGTATAGAGCCATTGACTGTGAGAGATATTGGGTGGGGCAATAGAGTGGGATAGTGGGGAAATGATAAATTCAGTTTGGGGATGGGAGCAGAAGGAGGAGGATATGGGTAATAGACAGTCTGGGATCCGGGAGAACAGAGAGTTAATGTCTGGGCTGGAGATGTAGAGTTGCTCTGAGCTGATCGGCCAAGACTGTGGATAGAAAAGAGTACTGGGCCCAGGACTGACCTCTGGGGGACACCAACAGAGAGCGAGTGAGAGGAGGAGATGGTGCAAGAGGGAGAGAAGCTGAATGTCCGATTAGGGTCAGGTTCACCTTATGTATTCTTCATATCTATTAAGATGTCTTTTGTGATAAAGGCTACGGCCGAAACATCTGTTATGGCATCTATTGTATCACTGTAACCTTTATACAGAATGTCCCTTGTAAGCAGCATCTGACTATTTTGTGAAAAATAAAATACTCTATTATTTGGATAATACCAGAATTGGTGTGCCGTGGTTTTCTACTACAGTTTGTAAACTAGTCAATTTTTAACCTTACCATTGAGCACCCACCACATAGGTGTGCGTTACCCTTTATCCTGCTACACACACATTACACGCACACGGCTCAGCTACAGGCACGTTACACACACACGGCTCAGCTACAGGCACGTTACACACACGGCTCAGCTACAGGCACGTTACACACACACGGCTCAGCTACAGGCACGTTACACACACACACGGCTCAGCTACACACACATTACACACACACGGCTCAGCTACAGGCACGTTACACACACACGGCTCAGCTACAGGCACGTTACACACACACACGGCTCAGCTACAGGCACGTTACACACACACACGGCTCAGCTACAGGCACGTTACACACACACACGGCTCAGCTACAGGCACGGTACACACGCACACGGCTCAGCTACAGGCACATTACATGCACACGGCTCAGCTACAGGCACGTTACACACACGGCTCAGCTACAGGCACGTTACACAACCACGGCTCAGCTACAGGAACTTACACACACACACGGCTCAGCTACAGGCACGTTACACACACACACGGCTCAGCTACAGGCACGTTACACACACACGGCTCAGCTACAGGCACGTTACACACACACGGCTCAGCTACAGGCACGTTACACACACACGGCTCAGCTACAGGCACGTTACACACACACGGCTCAGCTACAGGCACGTTACACACACACACGGCTCAGCTACAGGCACGTTACACACACACGGCTCAGCTACAGGCACGTTACACACACACACGGCTCAGCTACAGGCACGTTACACACACACGGCTCAGCTACAGGCACGTTACACACACACGGCTCAGCTACACGCACACACGGCTCAGCTACAGGCACGTTACACACACGGCTCAGATAAACACGTTACACACACACGGCTCAGCTACAGGCACGTTACACACACGGCTCAGCTACAGGCACGTTACACACACACACGACTCAGCTACAGGCACGTTACACACACGACTCAGCTACAGGCACGTTACACACACGACTCAGCTACAGGCACGTTACACACACGACTCAGCTACAGGCACGTTACACACACGACTCGGCTACAGGCACGTTACACACACGACTCAGCTACAGGCACGTTACACACACACACGGCTCAGCTACAGGCACGTTACACACACACGGCTCAGCTACAGGCACGTTACACACACACGGCTCAGCTACAGGCACGTTACACACACACGCACGGCTCAGCTACAGACACTCAACAACACACACGGCTCAGCTACACGCACGCTACACACACACGGCTCAGCTACAGGCACGTTACACACACACACGGATCAGCTACAGGCACGAAACACACACACGGCTCAGCTACAGGCACGTGACACACACACGTCAGCTACACACACATTACACACACACGGCTCAGCTACAGGCACGTTACACACACACGGCTCAGCTACAGGCACATTACACACATATGTCTCAGCTACAGGCACGTTACACACACACGGCTCAGCTACAGGCACGTTACACACACAACGGCTCAGCTACAGGCACGTTACACACACGCTCAGCTACAGGCACGTTACACACACACGGCTCAGCTACAGGCACGTTACACACACGGCTCAGCTACAGGCACGTTACACACACACGGCTGCGCTACAGCTACTACAGGCACGTTACACACACACGGCTCAGCTACAGGCACGTTACACACGGCTCAGCTACAGGCACGTTTACACACACACGGCTCAGCTACAGGCACGTGACACACAACAACGACTCAGCTACAGCACGTTACACACACACTCAGAACTACAACACAGATTACACAGGCTCAGCTACAGGCACATTACACCCACACGGCTCAGCTACAGGCACGTTACACACACACGGCTCAGCTACAGGCACGTTACACACACACACGGCTCAGCTACAGGCACGTTACACACACACGGCTCAGCTACAGGCACGTTACACACACACGGCTCAGCTACAGGCACGTTACACACACACGGCTCAGCTACAGGCACGTTACACACACACGCTCAGCTACAGGCACGTTACACACACACGGCTCAGCTACAGGCACGTTACACACACGCGGCTCAGCTACAGGCACGTTACACACACACGGCTCAGCTACAGGTACGTTACACACACACGGCTCAGCTACAGGTACATTACACACACACGGCTCAGCTGCACACATCTACACATAGGGTTCAAGTTGACACTCCACCTACCCCTCCCATCCTGACATCATCACAGGTCCTAGGCAGTTCACACAGCAGTCAGAGACTACTCCCCGCTCAATGTGACATCATCACAGGTCCTGGCAGCACACAGCAGTCACATTACACGCTCCCTCCATGTGACATCATCACAGGTCCTGGCAGCACACAGCAGTCACATGACTCCTCCCTCTATGTGACATCATCACAGGTCCTGGCAGCACACAGCAGTCACATGACTCCTCCCTCTATGTGACATCATCACAGGTCCTGGCAGCACACAGCAGTCCAGTCTTGCAGGTATGTGTGTCCTTGCCAGGACTGCCATCAGGAATTTTCAGGGCTCCCTGCCTCCAATTTTGTTTTCCCTCCCCCTCCTTTGTCTCCCACCCCAGAAAAACAAAATTTTTTCCAAGGTGAAAAAGAAAAAAAATGCAATTCTGCCTTTGTTTTTGGACTTAGTTCTTGTTGTATTTTACATCTTAGGCCCCGTTCACACGGCGGTTTTGGCTGCGGGTTTCGCTGCGGCTCTCGCCGCGGTTCCCGCGACCAGGACCTCGTCGGACCTCACCGCAAACTCATGGTTGGGGCGTGGCTTGCGCCGAGGACTTGCCCCCCATGCAAATTAATAGCAGGGGGCAAACAGCGGCGCGAGCCGCGTCCCAGCCGCGCATTACCCGCGGCAGCACCGTGCGGCTGCCGCGCAGAGCACTCCCTGTAAGGAATTGATAGGAGAGTTCTTCAAATGCGCGGGTTTGGCCGCGGCCCTGGAGCCGCGGCCAAACCCACGGCGTGTAAATATTAACGCGGTTTCCAATAGGAAACAATGTTAGTAAACTAAAATACGTTTTTGGCCGCGGAAACCGCGTCGGAACCCGCGGCCATAACCGCGGCCAAATCCGTCGTGTGAACATGCCCTTACAGTGTTATCTATATTGCATGGGTCAGTATGTATACAAGGGCCAGTAAAAACCGCCAGATCACCACTATAATGTTAATGACCAAAACAGTATATCAAGGCTAGAAATGTAAGAGCGTTCTCACTCCAAATGGTTCTCAGTCCAAATGTTTGAGGTAAAACATGCAATCAATCATTCCAGGGTGTGTGCCTGATTCTGAGCACAGAGCGTGGATCCAAGCGGGTCAAACTAATCCAGTAAAGTGATGAATATTCTCCGGCTCCATTAAAAAAACGATTTTTTATTTTGAAAATTTTAAAAATACACGTCAGCAATTATCTTGTACACTTTCATATACTAACATCTCATCTTATATACCTAATACAACCGGTCACGTGCAACATAATTGCTGTAAACATTTTAACACCATACATTAAAAACAATGATAGAACTGAATGTAGATATAAATATATGCATAAACGTTTAATAATAATATAAAAGATAATTTTTATAGTTTATATGTCATTAAATGTAAGTCACATGATTTGATATAGGTCAGATGTACCAGTCGATGTCTAAAAAGAAGGATTTATGAGCATACCCTACATATAAAAAATCTGAATTATGTTAACATATCAGGAGCCTCCTGGCACTTTTCTTCTGTCCATCATGGAGACATTTCTCATTTTCAGGTCTTTGGAATGAACATGTGAAGATGAAATCCAGGGGAGGTGACCTGAGGCAGCACCTGCTTAAACGTGAGGCATACTGGATTTTTAAGTTAAACTCCAGAATGCCATACGAGTTAAACTATAAGGGGCCGTTTTAAAACGGCACAGGACAAGTACTGGCCGGTACTTGTCCTGTTTTGCGGTCGTCCCCACGGCCGCGGGGGGGGGGGGGGGGGGGGCGGCTTTTTCTCCCGATGAGCAGAGAACGGCCCTCCCCTCCCATAGACATGCACAGATTCTGTCGGGAAACCGGACGGAAGATGGTGCATGTTCTATGTTTTGGCCGCCGGACCCGCCGGCGACAAAACCGTCCGACGGCAGAACCTGTGCAATGGGGACTCCCTGAAAGGGGTTTTCCAAAGAGCAACCTTTTGTGCTCATTTTTGGCCGGTTTTTTCGGGCGGTCTGAAAAACCGCAAACCGGCTGAAAAACCGGCCGAAAACCCTTTGCCGTGGGGACATGTCCTTAGGGATTGTTCACACAGCTGATTCTGGGACAGATTTCAGCCGTATTGCACTCCAATGCGGCTGAAATCTGTCCCAGGCATTACGGTAATCCACAGTTCTCATAGAGAACTATGGATTCCGTCTCCCCTCCCCGCTCGGGGAGACATGCACATTATCCCGGCGGGATACGCGCCGTGGATAATGGATGTCTATGGGGCTGGCGAGCTGCCAGCCCCGCCCCCATCCACACGGCATAATTGCGGGGCGAAATCCGTCCCGCAATTACGCCGGCAATAATCCGTGTGAACCAGGCCTAAGAATGATCTTTTATATTATTATTAAACGAATACAATTGTATAATATGTTTATGCATATATTTATTTGTACATTCAGTTCTATCATTGTTTTTAATATATGGTTTTAAAATGTCTACAGCAATTATGTTGCACATGTGACCAGTTATATTAGGTATATAAGATGAGATGTTAGTATGTGGAAGTGTGCCATGAGTAAGGGTGGGATCCAGGGCTGTGGAGTCGGAGTCAGCGGCTATTTTGCAGGAGTCGGAGTCGTCATAAAATGGACCGACTCCGACTCCCAAAATATATAATAAGTTGGTTCAGTTATTTTGATGCAAAGAGCAAGAGGAATTGGGTGTGGCCAGTGCTACTGCTCCCATATCTTCAGCCTTATCACATGAGGAGTGTAATTGATGACATGGAGCAGGCAAAGCGCTGCCCCAGGGGAAAAGATTCCGCTCCCAGGGCAAACAATTTCATCAAAATTTTTCACCTGTTTTCAAAGAAGTAGAAGAGTTTCAACCATTCATCAAAACTGACTGTGGGTGAGGCGATTCCTTTATACCCTGACATTTTTTAGAGATGTTGCCCCCGTGGTCACAGCTTTGCCCCCACCCCAAGTTATGTAGAGAGGCCGTTCTCTAGCTGGAAAAAATGAGATCAGATGTGAGGTCAGTAGCAGGATCTGATGGAGACAATACTAATTCTCAGAACAAATCCAGATACTTCACAAATGTTTCCTGCAGTGTTTTGCATTTTTTACCAAATTTTTTTGTGTCCTAAAGTCGTATCCCCAAAAAATATATTTTTTACACTGACAAGCAAATGGTAAACAATGTTTTTAACTTGTGACTTTTTAGGCTCCATATCTCTCTATCCACTACAGCTTTGTACTGAGGCTACGTAATTTTTATATACAGTCATCTTACCTATCTTATACATAAAATTTGACTTGCAAGTATTTAGCATCTGCTAAGTTACAATTTGCTCCTAAAAATCAAAGTGTTTAATTTTTATTTTTTTGTTAGTATTTGGGAAATCCAAACCCTTTTGGTTTTCAGCACTGCCTGAATCCTTCTGGGCTCTGGATCAGATTCAAGCACAACTTGACCAAAATCTGATCCCAGGTCTCTTCTACATATTCCCAATGTTGGTGCAGACTGGACTTGGATACAAATACAGCTTTTTCTTCAACTCTACCCACACGTGTTCAAAATATCAAAACATATCAGCGTCTGTTCTACCTAAATAGCTTGATTATTGTATCATAAAGTGATAAACAGCCTGATGTTATCATTTTACTACAGTAAAGTTATCACTTAAACATGCGCCGTGTATGAGGGAGTCAGGAGTCGGAGGTTTGGGAAATTGAGGAGTCGGATTCGGAGTCGGGGCTTCGGCTTGCCGACTCCACAGCCCTGGTGGGATCACCCGAGACACGATGGCTACAGGATAATTGCTGACATGTATTTTTTAAAATTTTCTAAATAAAAGTAAATTTTTATAATGTAGCTGGAGAATATTCATCACTTTACTAGTATACCAAGACTAAAATTGCCAATAACAACAGTGTACGAGGGGCGTTCATTAAAGATTTCCCATGACCACTTCCTGTGGACTGATAGCAATGTAACTTGCCACAGTTATTGGTCCTTCTCTATGTAGTTGCCACCTAGGGAAACACACTTCTCCCATCTCTTTAAGCAACTGTAAACACCTCGCTTGTAGAAGGCGACAGGTTGCTCCAAAAGCCACATTGTGACTTCAGAAATCAGGGTCTCATCATCTGGAAAATGGTTCAAAAATAACTTAATTGTTGGAAAGAGGTGGAAGTCCGATGGTGCGAGGTCGGGTGAATAAGGGGGATGCGGTAAAATTGCAAAGCCACAGGAACATGCCTCCATTTGCACAACGTGTGAGTTGTGAACTGGTGCATTGTCCCGCAGAAGGTGGATCCTTTGGTGAGCATGTAACGTCTCTTGGTTTTGATGGCCTCACGCAATTTCCGCAGTGGAGCACAGTATGCCCCTAGGAGATCCATCAATACTACTCCGTGCTGGTCCCAAAATACTGTGAGCATGACCTTGCCTACAGAGGGTCGGGCACGTACCTTCTTTGGAGGTGGTGAGTCAAGATGCTTCCATTGCATCAACTGGACTTTATAATAATAATAATCTTTATTTATATAGCGCCAACATATTCCGTAGCACTTTACAAAGTTGAGGGTAAACATACAGACATTATACATTTAAAGTACTTACAGATGAGACAAAAGGTGTGAGGGTCCTGCTCGCGAGAACTCACAATCTATTACAAATTTACAATCTATTATGTCTATTTAGTCTCAGGATAATAGTAATGGACGCAGCTTTCATCCTGTGTGATCAGTCTGTTGGAAAAGTCCTCCTGGTTTCCATGACACATCATCAATAGAGCCTGAGAGTATGCAGGTGAAGATGGTTTTGGATGATTTGTTTCCACGGACCCCACACTAACCTTCACATTTTGGTCTAGGTGGCGAATGGTTGCATGGCGATTTTCCAAAATGGCGACCTCCACTTGCTGGATGGTGTGTTCAGCAATAGCAGAGTGGGGATCGCCCTGGAATTGAAGCTGTTAGCACCGAAGTCCAACCATGTATGAATTGACAATGCCAGTTCTTGACTACATCATAGGATGGGGAATCATCACCATAAACCTCTTTCATCTACTCGAATGTCTCCTTTGGCGTGCGGCCTTTCAAGTAAAGGAACTTGATGAGTGCTGTATTGGGTCCATTATCAAACCTCACACCACTTCAGCACCTGTAAAATCAAGACCATTATCAGTTCTGAGTTGTAAATTGGCTCTAAACATATAGAGACACAGGGCTGTGGGGAGAGGAGGGGGCCCTCACACACAGGGCTGTGGGGAGAGAAGGGGGCCCCCACACACAATGCTGTGGGGAGAGGAGAAATCCCCCACACACAATGCTGTGGGGAGAGGAGGAGGCCCCCACACACAGGGCTGTGGGGAGAGGAGGGGGCCCCCACACACAAGGAGGCCCCCACACACAATGCTGTGGGGAGAGGAGGGACCCCCACACACAGGGCTGTGGGAGGGGCCCTCACACACAGGGCTGTGGGGAGAGGGGGGGCCCCCACACACAGGGCTGTGGGGAGAGGAGGGGGCCCTCACACACAGGGCTGTGGGGAGAGGAGGGGGCCCTCACACACAGGGCTGTGGAGAGGAGGAGATGCTGCAGATGCAGCTGTGACTGGGAGCGCGGGCCCCCGCTCTGCAGCGCCAGCCGGGCCCTATCAAAATTGTAGCGCTCGGCAGCTGTGCCGCTGTGTGCAAGTCCATAATGTGAAATAAGGGGGCCTGCTTGCAGCGGGCCCCCTTATTTCACCGGGCCCGGTACAGGAGTAGCCCCTGTACCCCCTGTATGGCGGGCATGGATACAAGTGGACACAGTGCAGTTACATTTAGCGACATGATTAGTTGTCCACTTTCCCTTTTCTTCTCCATCCGGTCCAGACCACCATGACGACTTCTCCCGGCCAATACTTGTTTCCGAAGAATTTACAACACAAACACCTGAGACTCCTCACTTCTTATCATCTTCCTAACTGTGTCCCCCCATGTACAAACTCTCCGTTCATGGTGCCCCAAATGGTAATAATTACTCCTTGGTTTCCTGGTAGCTAGGTCTTTAAGCACCCTATAAGTAGTTAGTTATATACAACTCCTAATAGGTATTTAGGTTCCCATCTTATAGGTAGGTGTATAGGACCCCTGGAGATAGGTAGAGTCCCTCCAGTAGATAGGTAGGTAAATAGGGGCCTCTTGTAGATAGGTAGATTACAGGCCCCTCCAGTAGGTAGACTAGGTGCCCCCTAGTAGGTAGGTAGATTAGGGATCCCAGTATGTACGTAGATTAGACTCCACCAGTAGGTTGGTAGATTAGGGGCCCCCCAGTAAATAGGTAATTAGATTAGGGGGCCCCCAGTAGGTAGATTAGGTTGGTCCCCAGGTAGGTACTCATCTCTCCACGCTGCAGAGGGCCTAGGACAGAAAGCAGCGCAGGCGGCACAATGATGTCACATCATCACGCCACCCGCGCAGTGACTTAGGACAACAGAGACACTTTTGATAAATCACTCTCCCTGTGATTGTACAGAGCAACTTTAAGAACAATACATTTAATGGGTCACTAAAAATACAAGGGAAACTGGAATTTGTTATTTTTTCATTTCCCTTCCCCGTGATGTCTCCATGAGGGTCTGTTTTATTTTTATTAATATTTTATTTTTTTTAGTCTGTTTTATTTTACAGATTTTTCTCCATTTGAGGTCAGAAAAAGACATCTGGGGGTGTTTTTACATTATGTTTTTCCCCCCAATTTCCCCTGTAACTGGGTCTAGTACACCTGCCCCCCTCTGATGTCATTGCAGAGCTGATTGAGTTCTGATAAGACCCAGCAGCTCATGCAGTTACTGAGCACCGCCAGTCACGGGAGTCTTCCTGCCTATCTGTATATACAGCGCTCTTTGAGACAGCTCTGATCCCGGCCTTTTAACCATTTAGGCCCTGAGCTAAATGCGACTAAAATGTCTAAATGACAAAAGAACAGGGCCCGCTCCACCCCCGTGACATAAGTGGGTTCATATGGCCAGAAGATGTGAGATAGAACAGTCACAACTGCCATTTTGTAGTTGCTAAGGTTAAAACTGCTTGGTTTGTGTCCCATATCCCGGTATATTACTACCTAGAGGCTGCAGCAGGTGATGATTGAGTGATGATTCACTTATGTTTTTAACTATGAGTCAATAAATGCTTAAGCTTTGTCGTACGACTTGAGTCTCCAGCAGGTACTCTTTTGCTTATTTAAATATCTATTAACTCATAGAGTTAAAAACATGAGCTTGATCATACGACCAAAAGCCAGCCAGCTTGAAGCGTGTCAAGGATTTTTTTACACACTTGCTTACTTGTATTTTGGAAAGGGCGATAAATGGGGATGGACCCAGTGTTGACTGTCGTTGATATATATGGATCGAGCATAAAGCACCCAAACATTGGGGTCAGTTTGGGGCCAAGGGCCGCTTTTTCATGAAACTTTGATTAACTGATAGTTAAAAACACAAGCCAGTGAAAGTCTACATCCCTGAAGAATTTTGAGCTGTTGGCTTTTAGTCTTACAATAACAGAAATTTAATATGTAAAATATGTTGGTTTTCTGTCACAACCTCCATGGTGGGAACAAAGTTTCCAAAACAAATTATAACTTTTTTTACTTTAGTGGTTAATCCGAAAATTCCAAAAATGAAATTTTTTTTTATTAGACCAACTCAATGCTGTCTGCCCCCACCCAACTCCCATTGTCCGGTGCCCTCATGACCAGGTCTGAATTGGTATATATTTCTTTTAAAGCTGAAGATTCTTCCAATGTTAAATTAGATTGAACGCTCAACCTTTAAAGATCTTTTTCAGTATTATGCTGAAAATTAGTCTTCAGTCGGAGGGTGGCACTGAACTGAACAAAACTGTTGGTTTGTGACAATAAAGTCCTTCAGCCCCTGGTTAGATTGTACAACAGCAACAATGAAGCGTGGTAAAGCCGTATATATTTCATGTAAAACTGGAGCTTTTGTGGTTACAGCGGTCACGGCCATACTACGGGTAACCCCACGTGGCCAGTGATGGTGAGCCCCATGGGAGGAACAACCCTGTGACATGTTTTGACCTGGAGAAGCTTCCTATAAAAGGTTTTTGGGTTTTTAATTGTTTCTCTTCTTCCATTTCTTCTTACAATATAGAATCTCTTTTTGATTTTGTCTATATAAGTAATCTTTCTGGTTGTTTTTTTAAAAAAAGAAGAGAATAAGAACAAGATGGGGGAAATATTAAATCTCACCCTGAGATAACTTCCGCTTTTGGAGAGGAAAAAAAATTTGATGAGTCACATTACACATTCTTATTATGGTATTAACAGATGAATACTGGAAGGGGGGGGGGGCTCTGATGCACATTACATATTTTTATCTATGGTAAAAACAGATGATAGCTGGAGAGGGGGGGGGGGCTTTGTGATTCAATTTCACATTTTATCTATGGTAATACATGATAGACTGGAGAGGGGGAGATTCTGATGATGTAATTACATAATTCTTATCTTTGGTAATAACAATGATATGACTGGAGAGGGGAGGGTTTCTGATGATGTCACATTACATCTTTCTTATCTATGGTAATAACAGATGATATGACTGGAGAAGGGGAGGGGGCTCTGAGGGTCACATTACATCTTCGATCTTATCCTAGGGTTTTAATAACAATTGGAATATGATTGGAGAGGGGGGGGGGGCTCTGGAAATGTTTGTAGTGATATTTATCAATGTATCTCTCCATAAACAGGATTACACAGTAGTGAAGATGACCTCTGTGATTGCTCCCCAGTCCTGTGTCTGAAGGATGGGAAAAAAACCCTGAAGCTCAGTCACGGGGCCCCCACCTCTCTTCCTGATACATGAGGAAATCAATGAGCAGAAGATCCTAGAACTCACCAACAAGATCATTGAGCTGCTGACTGGAGAGGTGATGCTGCTGGGAATGCTGGGATATTATACAGTAACACCACTGGAGGGGTCTGGGTGATGATTGTATCATTGTGTGTTCAGGTTCCTATAAGGTGTCAGGACGTCGCTGTCTATTTTCCATGGAGGAGTGGGAGTATTTGAAGAACATAAGGATCAGTACAGAGATGTCAAGATGGAGGATCTGTAAAAGGGATGTCAAGATGGAGGACGAGCAGCCCCTCATATCTCCAGGTAATAGACATGACTAATTACATGCATGTTTAACCAGTTCCTGACTGTGCCCTTTCCTCCTCTCTGACCAGGCTCATTTTCATTTTTTATAGTAGATCAGTGTTTTAACACTATATTGCTTTCTTTTGCTCTCGTATGATTGTCCTTCTTCTGTCTTTCCCTAAGTCCAAAACTACAGTAATTCTAGGCTATAAAAAAGTATTTTTTAGTATTAAAAAAAATTGAACGAGGGCTTCATCCTCGTTTCTTTCTTTCTAGCTGGTGCAGATTTCTTCTTTATTTAATGGGACACTACCAACAAAACTTTTCATTTTACATATTGACAAGCAATTGACAACTACTATATGGATATATACTGTATATCTTTGATGGTCTATCTTGACATTTTTTTCACATTGCCAAACTATGTTTTGGTGACATAGTTGCACAGTTGCTTTTTCCTTGAGGAAAAATCAACATTATGCCAAACTCAAAAAATGCCTTTTCAAATGATAAAATCTGTCATGCTCAGATTACGCTATCTCAGTCTCTGGATTAATTCTGAGAGGCAAGTCCCCAAGGACTTCGATCTAGTCAACATTTCCTTGGAAAACAGCATTTTTTTCCCCTACTTTTCCACCCTTGTAGCCCCAATTGCTGCATTGACAAAGAAGGGTAGCAGTGCCAGAAATTGAAGAAACCACTATCCAACAGCTAAAAGACTCTTATTTAGTAATACCGTAAATAAGGTTGGAAACAGGCCCAGGTCCATCGAATCCAACCTACAGTCCTGCAGTGGAAGGCAAAAACCACCTGAGGCGGATGCCAATGAGCCCGTACAAGAGGAAAAATTCCTTCCCGACTCGAAATCTTCTCTCCAGCGCAAAAGAGTCTTATAGTAGATGACCATAGATGTCTAAGAATGCTGGTCGAGGAGGAGAGGTGCCATCTGTTGGCGGGAACTTTCCATCTCTTGACCATCTATAGACATCACCTTCTCTATCTTCAGCCAGGACATTATTTGAATCCACTTCGGGCACGCTGGTCTCTGTTCTTTTTAGTTATATTTCCTTTTCCATTCCCCCTCTCAGCAGAGAAGATTATCAGGGCCATGCTCTGTCTCATTCCTCTCTACAGACCTTTGTTTTTAGTAACAGTTTGATGATACGGTCAAATTGTTTCTTCTACCGTATTTAACCCCTTCCTGTTGTAGCCTGTATCTCATCAATATCGTTTTGGGACACAGCACCTTGGGTATAGGAAGCTGACACTGGGCATAAACCAAAGATGTTGGCTCTGCCCAGGTGAGCCATTTCCCTACTACTGAAGGAGCTATTTTCCACTCATGTTTTTCAGTAAAAAATATGATAAAATATGAAAAACCTTTGATTTTAAAATTTCAATTCTGGTATGCTCAAATGTGTAAATGGATTGGCTTCCTATGCGCTCTTTTGAGTACTGTGCCTGGTGCAGTCTTTTTTATTGTGGTGTTTAACAGTTCTGATCAGTATTAAAGAAATTCCACGGCACACCATTATGCATTTTAAAAAGGTTTAACTTCCATATATTATTGAACAATAAATTTGCCCACAGCTTGCAGACACTGACGACGTCTGGTCTCCTTCTCCACTCTCTCCAGATGTAAACCTAGGAAGGCATATTCTTTGTCGAAACATTTTCTTTCTAGTCTGGATTTTTACAAAATGTATACTACATGATGCCTGTCAATTGGAGAATCTACTTTACTTTTTGTTATTCAATAAAATTTGGATGTTATAACTTTTGAAATCGGATAACAGTGTGCCATGGACTCTCTTTAACGTTGAAGGGAAGAAAAAATTGATTATGATTTGATATTGGAAGATTTGAGAGTACGATACGGAGCCGAAGCAGGTGAAAAGAAGGTTCAGCATGTGTCACTATGTGAGTGGCTGCAGAGGACCAGTGAGAGAAGCTGATAGAGAAGTTAAGTGCTAAAAGTTTAGTGGCAGGTGAATGGTGCTGGTCAATAAGGAAGTTGACATCTCCCTTGATGATACTGGGAAAGTCAATAGCTAAACAATGCAGCCAGGAGGTGGAAAGATCAAAAAAGGCGTTTGCAGGGCCTGGTGTTAGGTAGATGACAGTGGGTACTTGTAGGTTGAAGGAGGAGTAGATGTGGACAGAGAGCACCTCAAATGAAGAAAGAGCAAAAGAAGGTAGTGGTGCATTTTGGACTGTTATTATAATGCACGACTTCAGATGTGATTGGGTTGCCAAATTTGCTGAGACTGTTGAGATGCAAGTACATTTTGACAGAGACAAGCGTTGTATCTATTTAGGGGAACATCTCTCCTTGAGGTGAGGAGGGCACCAAATGGTGTGTAAAGTTTTGAATTGCCTTTTTGCCCTCAACTAAGATCTCATTTTCCAAGGCATTATGGGAAAGGAGCTGAGAAGCTCAAGCACCCTTTATTGGATGTAACAAATCCTCAATTCGCTTTTGACCCGCTGGGTCTTGAGAAAGCAGAAGGGATATTTACCCATCTGCAGACAGCTGTTTCGGACATTTGTCCCTCATCAGTGCAGAGCAAAGTGATACTGGCTGGCTGTGTGGGAGGCAATGAATGGCTCAGAAAGGGAAACATCGCTCTAATGTGTATAGAGTTTGAATTTCCTTTTTTGCCTTACAAGCCTCCCGAAACGCGCCGCAGATGGGGATTGGGTTGGCTAAATATACCTTTTGTTTTTAAAGCCCCAGCGGGTCAAAAGCGAATTGGGGATTTGTTACACCCCAATAGGGGCGTTCAGCTGTTTGTTCTTTTTAAATGCTTCTGTATTTTGTTGTCATTGTGTCCAGTTTATATAGGTTGTTTTACACAAGCAATGAGTTCATATTTCACAAATTACACAAATATGTCCTCATGACCTGCCCTGTGAAGTGTGTCCCTCTATCGATTTCTGTTGTTTCTGGAAGTCCAAATCATCAAACAAGTTCTCTAGTTGGCTTTTGGGCAGTTGCCCTTGCTATTGTTTTCAGTGTTGAGTAGGCCTCAGGCCAACCTGAAAAGAGGGCTACACAACAAGGACATATTCATATATTTTTATCTTGGGAATCTGCAAATAGTCCATTTGTACTCTTTGGATTGTGATTGAGAAGGGGTTTTGAGGGGCCTTTTATTTTTATGTTTTTTGTTTTTGCAACAAAAAATCGGGTGGACCCATATTTGTTACTGGAAACCATGGGGGCCCTTTGGACTGGTGTGTCAGTCCATGGGCTGCTTGGGCCATCGTTTGGAAGGGGACCACCAGGAGGTAAGGCTTAATGCCAATGCACACTATGTCTTGTCAATTTTGGATCCCCCCGTTTTTCCACTCCCCTTTTCACCCTTCTGAGCTCGGTATTGAAGGGTCTTAAAAGGCTTGTCTCACTACAGGCTTTTGCATTCATCTTGTGCTTTTTCACTAGCTTACAGCTTCAAATCCAGGGGTGTTTATCTTCGCCCAGTAGGCAGGTCTTCCCTCACTGAAGAAGGGTGACATCATCCCACCACCTCCCTGCTCTCTCCTGAGTCATCATCATCATCATTCTGGGTGAACAGTGGGAGAGGGAGGATGTCACAGCTCTGCAGACCTCCTACAATGGTCAGTTCTCATGCCTGGAGTTGGAGAGCTATCACCTCCCTCCACAAACAATTCTTGTAACTAGAACACCTACCTTGGTATAAACAGTTATACACACAGCCCCCTAATGTTACAGAAAGTTACATCTTGTCATTGTGTCTAGCAGAGTGTATTATATGCATGTAATATGGGTGGAGAGAGCAGAATGTATTACATGCATATTATGTGGGGGGAGCAGAGTGTATTATATGGGTGGGGGGAGTGAAACTAGCATTGCCCAGATCCTTCACATCAGAGCTGTCTCTGGAGCAGTGCAGAGCAGCTTTTAGTTTCACTTTCAAACAGCTCGGGGGGGGGACTAAGCACAGAGATTGCAGGCAGCCAATCACAGTAGAAGGGGGCATGTCCCACACGGGGCGTGTCTCATCTAGGGGTTGGACTAAATATCAAGCAGCCAATCACAGCAAAAGGGAGCGTGGCCCGACAGGCTTCAAATTTAGCAAATTTAGCTCTAACAGCTGCTATACTACATGATTTAGGTAATGCAAACCGATTACAAAAGTGCTTATTTTTACTGTCCTCATCATTACAGATATGATCTTTGTAGCAAGAAAACCCCTTTAAGAACAGCTGGAGTGTCAGGGCCTATCAGGGATATTGCCTTTACTTTCACAAGTAAAAGTGTTGTCAGATTTTGTGTGTGCCCCGACTGTTATTATTCCAAGCTCTGTGGCCAAAAACAGGGCTTCCATCGGGTCACTGACACTTTCTGTGTTTTTGATGGGTTTTCCATTTGATATTAGTAATGCCTGGGATCTTCATATGGGACCATAATCATAGTCTATTTCGGATGAATATCTTGAGTCTGTGTATGTTTGGTTCAGCTTTTATTACCTCATGTTGTGTGACCACCCCATATCCAGTGTGGTACTTGCTGTCCTCCTTGTACCTAGGTCCATTAACAAAAAACTCAAAATCTGGATTAGTGATCGGGTAATCTTTCACATGTTGTTTCTTGTGCCATTAGGGCCATACAATCATGCTCTTCTTCGTCTATCTCCTCTCTGTCCTCTCCTTTCTCCCTCTTTGGTTCAGGGGTAATAGGGTGACAGGATTCAAGGTTTTTTCACCGGATCATCATGACATTTGGGGCTTCCTTGCCAGGTTTTGTTCCAACCCCTTTGCTACCTGTTACAAATCTTTTGAGTCCATGCTGCACCGTTCTGGTTTAACTCCCTGGTTACTCCATCCTTTAAAAGTCTCTGTGGTCTATCTATAAAAGCGTTTCTCAATACCCTAATGTCTAGTTTAACTTTTGGGGAGCACCTCACGTCTGCCTTTTTTATCTGTAATTTAGCATAATATTTTTAACTGTTTCTCCTTTCCCTTGGGTGGGTTTATTGAGTGCTCTGTCTGTTTTTTTTCTGTTCTCAAATCCTGATCAGCTGACAGTACTCTTCTTCTGACCCTTCTGTATGTGACCATCCCCATCCTTCCCTTTTGCCATTCTCAAACCTTTATGGGGTTCATACACTCAACCGAGAATGTGACTGGTGCAGGTGTCCATTTTGGCTTTCGTCAGGACTGCAAGGTCCATCCATGTACACTTATAGGTGGCCTGTATCTGAGATATTGACTTAGTATATTGTGTGGGAGATGTCTCAACGATCAGTACAGTTACCTGAACACTTGGTATCGAGAGCTACACTCTGTAGGGGCAGTAATTGATTTCTTCTCCTATTTTCTTCATCTGGGGCATAGCATAACCAGATCTCGAAGAAACCTGACTGACACTACTGTTGTTCTCCCAAATATCAAAGGTTGTGAATGGTGTGGGGGTTACTCACCCAACAGGTCCATCCACCGGGCCCATTATAGGGTGGTGGCTTCTTCTCCTCTCTCCTCTACTATGGTTAGTGCAGTCTTTATCTTCAGTAGTTACTTTCCTTTGCCCAACAAGTTACCCATGACTTGTTCCCAATATAGTATTGTCCACTAGGTCTGACTCACAATGTACAAAAACACCCTAATGGTTCAAGTCACTGTAACCTATGGTGTCATAACACCTGTCTTGTTCCTCCTCCCTCGGACAAGATACAACTGTCCTATCCTTCTGGTAGAACTAAATCAAATGGGCTAACAGGAATCCCCAATCACTATTCTCCACAATTATAATGAGGGACAGAATTAGGGTGCGTTCCCATGGCAAAGACCGAATATCAGTCACATTTTACTTTAGGTTCTCAGGGCTGACTGTACAGTCATTCCCTGGGCTCCATCGGGTCACCTCTGCAGAATGAGGACCTGCACCGCCCGCTGTCTATAGTCGGAGGGCAGTCATCAATGAATTAAAAGGCTTTAAAGCCCACTTACATTATGAAGATGATCCCGGTGGCTTAAAGAGTTTAAAAGTGATGGGAGCCAGCAACACGTCCCAGTTAATAACAGTGGGCAGTTGTGGGAGTGGGGGTGTCTTTTCAAATTTTAAATAACAATTCCATTCACATTTGTAATATGCAGTTGTATATAAAATGTGTTCCTCTGTCCATCAGCCTTACAGAATCTCAGTACTGGTGAGGGAGCGACTTAATGGGGCTTTACCAAGAAGACATTTTATGCCTGGCTTGTTCTCTCTTAAGCTTTCAGTGCCTTCAGAAAGGGGCCTATTAGTTTGAACTGCGTAGCATGACCCAGCAGGCTTGACGTCTCTGGCTGTTTCCATACTCTGGAGGCCTTTTAAAAGCCTGTTACTTCAGGTGATCTGTGGGCATGATTGCTACTTCAAGTGGAGCAGCAGAGGAGATGCAGAGAAAGCTCTAGCCCCCAGACTGGTGTGGGACAGCAAGACTACTTTGGTTTCGGTGATCTATTGCTCTTCCATCATGGTGCAACTTATCTACTTTTAGTCTACCTGATGAACCTACAATAGGGGAAACGCGTTGGGAGATTTACATCTATTTTTGGTTGGACCATTTCCGAGGCTATATTTGAGGGAATATTAGGGTGACCTTATAGATTTATGGGGCTGCCCTCAGGGCGATGACTCCATTAGGATTTCCCTAGGACTTCAGCAAGGCTGAGAAAAGGAAAAGTATCTATGTATTGAGACCATATTTATTTTTTCTGTCTTTTCATCAAATTGACAGATATTACTGTAGAACCAGTGGAGGATAAGAGTATCGTGAGTAATATACCTTTAATACTGGTTTGCAATATATACCCTAATAGATAAGGTTTGGTTATATCTGAATATATTTATATATCTATCGGTAAAAAGGGATTTTTGTATTGGTATATTTTAACAGGTATTCAATAAAGTTTAACAGTTTTATATTGGGGTTTTTCTTTTGATGCTGTGATTGATCTATGCGGTAGGCACAGATCACTGGTAGTAGAGGGAAACTCTATATGTAATTAGTTAGTGGCCGGAAGGCAGAGGTTTTTTTGTTGTTGTTGTATTTGCTTTTTTCTATAACCTTTGCCTGCAAAGGAATAAACTTGGTTTGAAAAAGGCTCAAGTAGGAGCTGAAATTTCACCTTTGGATGTGAAATAAAAGCAGCAGTTCTTTTTTTATTTCAATATTGTGAGTGCTGCAACTTTTTTCATATTGAAATTGAGCTGTGAAATAGGTCTGTTATTGCTGACACCCATCTTTATATATAGGAAGTGCTATCTATCTATCTATCTATCTATCTGCACAGTTCAAATATATAGAGAAAGCAGCACACCAAAAATATATAACTAGCAGGGTGCCAGCGAAAAAAGAAACTTGGCAATAGTTCCAACAATATAAAAATTGAAGAATCTTCGCAGCACACTTCAGGTACAAATCAAAAAACAAACCGTTTATTGCCACATGTCACAAAACCGACGTTTCGGCCCTCTCACAGAGCCATTTTCAAGTGTCAAATAGTGCAAAACACACAAAATATATAGCAGCCCACAAAATGAATCAATTTACAATCATTAGTGAAAAATAATCTACATTACAGCATAGTAAAAAGTGTAATCAACGTGAAATAAACACTATACGTGTAAAAGAGTATAAGAGGCAATATTATAATTTTAAATAACATTACCAAGATAATAACAGTGTATAAAGTGTAAATATTAAAAATAGGGGGGCGGGTACCATCTGTTAATCAAAACATGCCAAACACTTGTGTACTGTGATGCTGACTGCGGCGTTCATAATATTAAACTGCGCATGACCGGGAGCTTACAAAAGCGTCCTTAGCAACCTGCTTCACACATCCGCGGTGCGGCGCATACAAAAGACAAAACAGGAAGTTCTCACGGTCACAACATCCGGACATGTGGTTAACACTAATAGCGTCCATGGAGACACGCTCACTAATACAGGACGCAACTAGCGCATGCCCAATAGATATATGCCACTCAAAAAGGCCATCTCAATACTGGGCAAATCAAATAAGGCTCAATACACATATGATACCTAACGAGGTAAAGACTGACACTGGAAGCACACCAATCACCACCAATGCAAAGAGGCAATAAGGTACACCGCATGCAATAAACTCCACCAAAGATGGAGAAAACGCACGCAGTAACGCAACCAGGTCAGGCCACCTTATCAGTACCTGGCAAGGAAGACCCGACACTGGAAGCACACCAATCACCACTAACGCAAATAGGCAATAAAGTATACCGCATACAGAGAACTCCACATAGTGGAGGAAACGCACGCAGTAACGCAACCCAGTCAGATGACCTCTTAATTATGGTGACTCCACACCCTTAACAATAATAGTATTATATAAGAGCCCCATACCAAACCACATAAAAAAGAACATTGCAGCATGTAATGAACTAGGCAGCAGCAAAAATTAAAAAAATAGAAATAATAATAAAAAAATAAAAACCAGGTAAGCGGCATAGCACTCATCCACCAATTTGAATAGTCATGTCGTGAAGAGTCTAAAAAATAAAATAAAAATGAAATTAATACTTCATATTAAATATATCTAAGCTATAGAACAAATGATGAAAAACACAAAGAAGAAAGCAGTCGGAGAAAACTCAATTGAACATTCCTGGTGTAATTTTGTAATCTACATTCAGTCCATGTGGTTTTAAGGACTCTCGTTTCTTAAGTAAACGTGTGCGATCCCCCCACGCTTAGGTAAGGGAATATGGTCTACGGCCATACATTTCAAATCCCATTCTGAATGTCCAACCTCAACAAAATGTTTAGATACTGGTAGATCTAACCGTCTTTTACGGATTGAATACCTGTGATTATTCAATCTTGTTTTTAAGTCACAACTAGTTTCTCCAACATAAATAAACTTGCAGGGACACCATAAAATATAAATGACCCAATCTGAAAGGCAGGTGAGATGAAAATGGATCCTAAAAATCTTTTTGAGATAGGATGTACAAAATGTTCACCTTTTACCATGATTTTACAATTGACACAATTAAGACAAGGGAAAGATCCGAATTTAGGACTCCCGATAAACGTTTGTATAACTTTTGATGATTGGATAATATTTTTAACAAGACGATCCTTCAAATTTGGGGGTCTTCTATAGGACATTAAAGGCATAAGATGGAACTCCTGAACATTAGCAAAACTATGTTTCAAGACATGCCAATGTTTCCTAAGCACATTAGAGATCTTAGAACTCAAATCATTATAAGTAGAAACAAATGCTACACTATTTACAGAGGACTTAGATTTCTTCTGACACCGTACTTCATCTGAAGTTAAAGTATTAGCTTGAGCAACCTGTCGTGAAACTACACTATGGGGATATCCTCGCTCCAAAAATTTATTCGACATATCAACAACGGTTTTCTGCCAAGAATCATCAGTATCAATAATGCGTCTAGCTCGTAAAAGTTTTTGGGGTAAATCGAAAATGGTGGAGTGGCCAGTTGGTGCAACTTATGGCGTCTTTTGACGTGTAAGTTTATTTACTTCCATCGACCACGATATTGGATTTCTGCCGTTAAAGTTTTATTACAGTCAGCCAATTTTTCCAATGCCGGTAAAATTTTTGTTGTCTTATTGCCCTCTGGTACTTACTTGTAACTATTTTCAATTTGGTGATGCTTTTTATTTGCAGTGTAAGGTACGGCCCTGGGTCCCAAACTTGGCCCCTACCTATGCAATTTTCTTGAATATGATTGACTCATCCTTAAACCACACGACTGAATGTAATTCAAATAACCAGAATTTCAATTGAGTTTTCTCCTGTTGCCTTCTCTTTGTGTTTTTCATCATTTGTTCTATAGCTTAGAATATTTAATATGATTATTATTTTAATTTATTTTTAGATTCCTCACAACATGACTATTCAATTGGGGGGATGAGTGCTATGCCGCTTACACTGGTTTTTATTTTTATTATTATTTCTATTTTTTAATTTTTTTGCTGCCTAGTTCATAAGTGCGATGTTCTTTCTTATGATGGTTTGGTATTGGGCTCTTATAATAATACTATATTGTTATGGCCATGTTCACACGGTTAAAATGGCCGTATTTCGGTCGTAATTACGCGCCGAAGTGCGCCAATTACGGGCCGAAAACGGCCCATTCATTACGGTAATTCACAGTTTCTAGAGAACTATGGATTAGTTCCTCTCCGCCCGGCGAAGCCGCCGGGGAGATAATTGACATGTCACTTTCTAGCGGCGTATACGCGCCGCTAGCAGTGATTGTCTATGGGCCGGCGAAGTGCCGGCCCCCTGCTTACTCCCCCGCTCCCGCCCCGCCCCCGTCCACACGGCGTAATTGCGGGGCGTAAAATTATGTCCTGCAATTAAGCCGTGTGAACATAGCCTTAAGGGTGTGGAGTCACCATAATTATGAGGCTATCTGACTTGGTTGCGTTACTGCGTGCGTTTCCTCCACTTTGTGGAGTTCTCTGTATGCGGTTCACCTTATTGCCTATTTGCGTTAGTGGTGATTGGTGTGCTTCCAGTGTCGGGTCTTCCTTGTCAGGTTCTGATAAGGTGGCCTGACCTGGTTGCGTTACTGCGTGCGTTTTCTCCATCTTTGGTGGAGTCTACTGCATGCGATGTACCTTATTGCCTCTTTGCATTCATGGCGACGGGTGTGCTTCCAGTGTTAGTTTTTACCTCGTTAGGTATCATATGTGTATTGAGCCTTATTTGATTTGCCCAGTATTGAGATGGCCTTTTTGAGTGGCATATATCTATTGGGCATGCGCTAGTTGCGTCCTGTATTAGTGAGCGTATCTCCATGGACGCTATTAGTGTTAACCACATGTCCGGATGTTGTGACCATGAGAACTTCCTGTTTTGTCTTTTGTGTGCGCCGCACTGCGGATGTGTGAAGCGGGTTGCTAAGGATGCTTTTGTAAGCTCCCGGTCATGCGCAGTTTGATATTATGAACGCCGCAGTCAGCATCACAGTACACAAGTGTTTGGCATGTTTTGATTAACAGGTGAGCGTCAATGGTACCCGCCCCCCTATTTTTAATATTTAAACTTTATACACTGTTATTATCTTTGTAATGTTATTTAAAATTATAATATTGCCTCTTATACTCTTTTACACGTATAGTGTTTATTTCACGTTGATCACACTTTTTACTATGCTGTATTGTAGATTATTTTTCACTAATGATTGTAAATTGATTGATTTTGTGGGCTGCTATATATTTTGTGAGTTTTGCACTATTTGACACTTGAAAATGGCTCTGTGAGAGGGCCGAAACGTCGGTTTTGTGACATGTGGCAATAAACGGTTTGTTTTTTGATTTGTACTTGAAGTGTGCTACGAAGACTCTTAAATTTTTATATGCACAGATATGGAGAATTCTTTATTTAGACATAACGGCGGGGTTCGTGTAGCTCTACACTGGTGGACCCGATGAAGTGCATTAAGACACAAAACACGTTGTCCATATGGTTATGACTAAATAGTTTTATTGAAGATTCTCTACCTGTGAAGACTTAGGGCTTGTCCCCACGCCAGGATTTTTGGTCGGATTTACAGGTAGTTTTCGGATTTGAAAGGCATCTGTAAACAAAACCACGGAAACAATGTCAAACTACCGGCCGGATTCTTTAATCAGAATCCGGCCGGTATTTGCTTACTGCCGTGTGGGTGCACCCTTGTGATCCAGCACCAGTGAGTTTCACTCGCGGTTATTTGGGATTCATTGTTCTCCATTCAGACCTGGATTTTGGTTTTGTCACAAAAGATCTTGCATAAAATATATACAGGCAGTCCCTGGGTTACAAACGGGATAGGGAGTGTAGGTTTGTTCTTTAAGTTGAATACTTACTTAGGCCTGGACATCTTGAGATGTTTATTGGCAGACACTAGTGAGTGGTCAGTGGTGGGAATTTTAGTTTAAACATTGGCCAAAAAAGTGTTTGGCTGACATTTATTTTAATATCGCTTCCATTGAAATTATTATTAGGCTGCAGACAGAGGCCACCTGCATATGGCTTTAAAGGGTTTTCCCACCAAGTACAATTGATGTGGGAAGCCTGGAAATTAAATAATTAACATTTCCACCTTTTCTGTACCATTTTCGTTTTAGCTGCTCTCTTAATGATCCACAGTATACAGCTTGTCTCTAGTGGATCCAGTCAATGAGGATAGCGCTTGCTTAGTCACCACCTCCCCTCTCAGGCAGCTACTCGGGAGTGCGCCTGAGCTGTCAGTCTATTCCCTGCCCAAGTAATTATACACACTCACTGCTGAACGAGTGTTTAACCCATAGTGCAGTTCTACTACTCCTATCCTCTATACTCTTTAGTAATTAGTGGGGATCTGCTGAAAAGCCCTCTCCTCCCTGTTACTTGCATAAACAAATAGTGTAGGGAGGCTGAGTACTTTCTTGCAGTTGGCTTCTCTCTATGAAGCTATAGTCACTGAGCCAATCTACCCTACACATTGTTGTGAGCATGTGAGCATATTTTACCAATAATCCATGTAGATAAGGTAGTGCCCCTGAGCAAATCAAGCTGTTGTTCAGAGAGTTGTTTGTATATAAACTGTAAACTTATTTTAAATTGGGAATATCACTGAAGTCAGAAGTCTGTTTATGTAAAGTCAAGTATTCTAAAACACAAAAGTTGTACAGAACTCTGTTGTAGCATAGTGGTCAGTGCTTCTGCCTTTCAGTATTGTGATCCTAGGATTTAATCCCTGTAAAAGTAAATTTGATTTTTTTTTTTCACAATGTATGTATTTATTAACATATCCATAGTGTGCGTGTATAAATGTATGTGTATATATCTGTGAAGACTTACAGCCCAGTGCCAATGGGTCTTGTGATATTAGAGATTCAGAAATTATAGTTCAGTCAGTCATTAGGGTCGGTTTATGTTCTCTTCTCCATGGCAGCAGCGGTGACAGCGTCTGGAGCCACAGTGGGATCTATATAAAGTACCTAATAGTTTTATGCCTATTATAGCACAACCTTGTTTAGTAAGTTCTTCTATATAACTATATATTTAGCATTTTTGAGTAGTGATACAAGATTACAACACCAAGTCAGCACCTTTGCTCGCTGCTGGAGAGTATGTAGTGGTCAGGGATTGTGTGAGCCGGACATCACCTAATAGCTCTGACTCACAGGCTCCTTTATAATTCTCCATTGGGCATTTACTGGATACAGTAATGACAGTTACACTAATACATGACTCTGTGTAGGCTGGCATCAACATGGAAGTGTAAAACCGCAAAAAAAACCAAAAAACAGCTTAGTAGCCTAACATCACAATCTACTGGTCTTTGCTCAGAGGCCTACTGTTAAAATTTAATCTGTTTTGCCACCATTAACTTTGCCTTGCCAATTTTTGTAGATATTCTTATATAAAAATGTTCTAAAATAAGTTATCAGTATAACTTTTATGGTAATATTTAACAAAAATATCTTTTCTTGACAGATGACTGTACAAAGAGCTCAAAAGTGCATATATCATCAGATTTCAAAGCAAATGATGGTGGTATCGCACAAAATACATATGAAGGACAAACTATTTATCCAGATACACCCTCAGCCCTTTCCTCCAAAGATCTGTCATCTCATTCTTTTAAGCAGGTCTTATATTTTGATTCACCACAGACTGTTGATCAAAAGAAAAGTCGCATGAGGCGTGTTGAACATCCGTGTCGCACAGGAGAGAAGCCATTTTCATGTTCAGAATGTGGCAAATGTTTTACTCAGAAATCAAATCTTAATAAACATGAACAAATTCACACGAGACAGAAGCCATTTTCATGTTCAGACTGTGGAAAAATTTTTACTGTGAAATCACATCTTGTTCAACATGAAAGAATTCACACAGGAGAGAAGCCATTTGCATGTTCAGAATGTGGCAAATGTTTTACCATGAAATCAAATCTTGTTCAACATGAAAGAATTCACACAGGAGAGAAGCCATTTTCATGTTCAGAATGTGGCAAATGTTTTAGTGTGAAATCAAATCTTGAGAAGCATGAAAAGACTCACACAGGAGCGAAGCCATTTTCATGTTCAGAATGTGGGAAATGTTTTACTGTGAAATCAAGTCTTCAGAATCATCAGAGAATTCACACAGGAGAGAAGCCATATTCGTGTTCAGAATGTGGCAAATGTTTTACTGTGAAATCAAATCTTGATAAACATGAAAGAACTCATACAGGAGAGAGGCCATTTTCATGTTCAGAATGTGGCAAATGTTTTACTGTGAAATCAAGTCTTGTTCAACATGAAAGAACTCACACAGGAGAGAAGCCATTTTCATGTTCAGAATGTGGCAAATGTTTTACTGTGAAATCAAGTCTTGAGAGACATGAAAGAACTCACACAGAGAAGAAGCCATTTTCATGTTCAGAATGTGGCAAATGTTTTACTGTGAAATCAAGTCTTCATAAACATGAAAGGTTTCAAACATGAGAGAAGCCATTCTCTTGTTCAGAATGGAGAAAATGTTTTACTGTGAAATGATATCTTGCTCAACATGAAAGATCTCACACTAGAGAGAAGCTATTTTCATGTTCAGAATGGGAAAAGTTTAAGGAACATGTTGTTCAACATGAAAGAACTTACACAGAAGAGAAGCAATTGACATGTTCAAATTGTGGCAAATGTTTTACTCAGAAATAACATCGTGTTCAGCATGAAAGAGTTCACACAGGAGAAAAGCCATTTTGGGAAGAAAAAAAAATGGTATGTCATGATTCTAACAACCACATTAATTAACCCAATCCTGACATTCGACATACCTGTACTCCCTAGCGGGAAGTGACTTCCCGCAAATGGACGTACAGGTACGTCCTGGACATTATGCGGGCTCTCAAGCATGGGACCAGCTGTTTAATAAGTTTTAGCACCTTAGGATGTCCGCAAACCTGAAATGGTGCCTAAAGAAAAACACAATGAAAATGAGACCCCAAAGGTTAAAGTATCAAAAAGTTATTGTCACATAACGTGACACATGTCAGATTTCAAAAATAGGGCTCTGTCAGGGAGGTCAAAACTGTCTGTGGTGGTAAAGGGTAAATCTGATACTGCAAGTGCATGACAAATATAAGATAATAAATCAATCTATGTAATCTAAAATGGTGCCAAAGAAAACTTCATCTTATACCACATGAAACAAGACCACAAATGGCTTCTGTGATGGAACAATAAAAAAGACTATGGGAGTCAGGAAACAGTGACATAAAAACTTTTTAAAAGTGTTCTTACTGCATAAAAGTTGTAAAATATAGAAACCTGGACATATAAGGTAACATTTAAAGGGGTTTTGCCACGATCTCATTTCATACCTCCTGCATCCAGCTCTTCAGCTCTGTGTGCTCAGAAGGGGGCGTGTGTGATTTGTTTGAATTGCATATCATGTGACCCAGCAGGATGTCATCACCAGGCCTTTCCACACTGTAGTCAAAGAAAGGTCTGTTATGTAAAGCATTGTGAGTAGCTAAGAGGTAATGTTTTTGCCACAGCACAGTTGTCCTAGGTTCAAAACCTGCAGGATTTGGGGTTTTTTTATCTTATCAATGCTGTGAGTTTTTTTTTTATTATTTGCACAGTTTGAATACTAAGGAGTCACAAGGCAGGAGTAGAGTGACGCACTGTGGTTTAACTCAGTATGCTGAGGGAAAGGTGATGTCTGACCATGACTGAGGAGCTCTCAGCCTGGCTACCCTGGAGACGAGCTGTAACAATGGATTCACTAAAGAGCAGTGAACGAACGGTGCATGAATTTTTAATAAACGAATGGTGAAAATGTTGTTTTTTCATTTGCAAGCTTCCCACGTCAATTTACTTCGTGGCAAACCCCTTTAATCATATCGACATAATATGACAATTCATTGTTATCTCCACAGGGTGAACAGAAAAAAAATAAAATGTAGAAAAACTGGCTGAATTACTTTGTTTGTTTTCATTTCCCCAGTAAGAGTTAATATATTTTAATCCATTGGTTGTATGTATCCCAAAATTGTAGCATTAAAAAGCTACATATATAATCCGATTGCCAAGCGAGCAGCCTCAAATCTTAATGATTTAGATGATCTACAAAAGGAGTGGACCAATTTCCTCCGACATGGCACAAACCTCATCACTACATAAAAAATCTATGCTGGCTTCGCCGACAGGGTTTTGCCACGGCAAGTATTTAGTCTGTTTGCCCAGAAGGATCAAATACTTATTTCCCTGCAAAATGCAAATTCATATCATTTATAATGTGATTTTTGGATTTTATTTGGATAACATGGTTCTCATGTTAAATTAACCTACCTTAAAATGATAGACTGTATGTCTTTGTCAGTGGGCAACTTATAAATCAGCAATGGATCAATAATTATTTCTTCACTATACAGTCATATTTAGTAAACAGTTTAGGGGAGCGGCCATCTTGAGATGAGCAGTTTTGCACTCTGTATCCATATAGGCTTGTGTGCCCTGCAGATATTGTGTTCATAAATTAATGTATTTAATCCCAGGACACCTCTTACAGATCTGTGACATACATGGGGAATGCCAATTGTTTATTATTTGGGATAGCTCCAATTCCGTTCTTTTAACCACTTAGATGCTGCTGTCAGCACAACAATGGCATCTAAGTGTTAGGTTAAAGCACATTTGAGCCGACACAGTTATGACGGGTCAAAGGACCTCAAGATATCTACATATTGTAGTCATTGAATCCGCATTGGCCTCCCGGTCGCTCCAAACTGCTTCATGTCAAATTTGCATCTCTCCCTAAATTGGCGAAACACAGTCTTCTTTTGAAAGATACCATAGGAGCCTGGAAGGCAAACTTGCTATCCCTACCATACCAACTTAGTAGGTATCTTATGCTAGGTGGCCATCCTGAATTCCAAGCGGGATTAGATAACCCCCAGTTCAAACGCTGGAGAGATAGGGGGATAGTGCATTTCTCCCAACTATTTGATACCGCACACCAAAAAATGTTTTCTCTTGCCGACTTTATTTCAAAATTTGATCTCCCCCCCCCCCACCACCTGGCTTTTTCGCAAGTTTCCGCTTTTCTCAAAAGTAAATTTGCCTTATTTGTGCATTTTCGACAAAATATATTCGATGATGTCATTGGCCCCCTCTCCTCACCCACCCCTTCCTTATCTATGCTTTATTCAGGGCTTCGAAATAACAAAAGTGATAAGGCTTTCCCTAAAATCTTCACCAAATGGGAAAAACTGTATCCCGACCAGGATATCTCTGGGAAAATCCTTCAAGGATGGCGGACCGTCTGTAAACACATTATCAATGAGAAGTGGAAGGACACCTACTTCAGAATCGCTCACTCAGCCATATTTGTGTTCAATATCCCCCCCCCACCCCAACCGTCTAACTGCATGTCCTAAGTGTGACGCCCCCTGAACAGATTTTCTGCATAGTATCTGGTCCTGCAATGCTACTGCAGATTTCTGGGATAAACTGGTGAACACTCTCAATTCCTCCCTACAAGCTGATTTAAACCTTGACCCGGTCCAGCTGTTATTCCACAACCTCCCAGACCAGTGTAGGAATCTCCCGCTCCTGCACATCTTTCTATTAACGGCCAAATGATCTCTACTTTCAAAATGGTTGGTACTAATGTCCCCTCAGTCCAAGAAGTGATCTGCTCCGTCAAACACCATCTAGAGATGGATAAACTGGACATTATCAGAACCAAAGAGACCCAGTCCTCTAAGTTCTTTAAAAAATGGGGAGATTTTATAAAAACCTTCTACACCTCTGATGAGAGTAGGGAAGTCATGAAGCCTTTCGTTTACACGTCCTGGTATCTTACTTCCCGTCTAGCGGGTCAACTGGGTCGATTGGAAGTTGGAAGTCAACCTACTTGACTCATCTTCATCTGCCCGCTGCGAGAACGGCCTTTTCCTATGTACGCGATTCCCATCTATGGTTCCCACCCTACCTCCAGCCAAGGAACCGTGACCCTCACTGTATTATATATTATAACTCAACTCTGATTCCAGAGCAGCCCTGTAGTAACCCCCGCCCTGGTTAAACCGATTTAGTGTATTAATATGACCCAAGTGCCAGGTTATAGTTATGGTTTATTTTGGTTTTATGCTTAATTCTTTTTTTTTTGGGGGGGGGGGGGGCTAGCATTGTATTATTTGCCAGTGCATAGAGTCTCAGCTTTACCTCATAATTGTGTTAACTCTATTGTCTATATATAGGTTATTTGTTGATTTATATTGTGACTGATATCTCTGTTAAAGATTTACTTTTTTATTCCTATGATGACATATATTTTGTATGTTTTGTATGTTGTAAGCTGACACTACCTTGTTTCTCTTGTGCCCAATTCTGTTTATATATTTAAAACTTTGAATAAAAATTATGTTTAAAAAAAAAAAGTCACATTTTGTATTTTTGCATGCATCTTTTTTGGCAGAAACTGCAGCGGTCAGATATTAGCTAGATGTCATTAGGGAAATATTAAACCCACTTTATACATTGTTTCTTTGCAGTGTTTTTCCTTCAGGGGAAATTTTTTCCCAAATTCACCATGAAGTAGATGTGATGTTTTTCTGATAGTTTGTGGTGTATTTCTTCCCATAGACCAAGGATTTTTTTTCCTGCACCAAAAAAATGCATGTGTGCCTGTATGTTGTGTTCTGATGTGTTTCTTGTGACCTTTTTTCCACACTGCAGATCATGTAATGGGAAAAATGCAACAGAACAGGAAAAAATGTATAAAAAATAATATATGTATCTATACACATTATCTGCAACAAAAGCATCAAAAATTGCATTAAAAAAAAGTATGTGGTTTTTTTTTGCTCCCTCCCTCCCCAAAATGCTTTGTAAGATATAGTGAACCAAACCTTAGACACAGAAAGGGGAATATCTCACTTTGGGGAGAGCACCATATAGGTGTGTGGGAATTTGAAATAGCCTTTTTGCACCCCACTAGGCATCTACATATCACAAGGCATTATGACAAAAGAGCTGAAAGCTCAAGCACCCTCTATTGGATGTAACAAATCCTGAATTTTCTTCTGACTCACTGAGTCTTTTTAAAGCAAAAGGGATGTCAGCCAAGCCATTATAACTCATCTGCATAGATCTGTTTCAGGGCTTTACCATAATGCCTTGTGATATACAGATGCTTAGTGGGGTGAAATAAGGCAATTTCAAATCCCCACATGCCTGTGTGGTGCTCTCCCTAAGGAGAGATATTCCCCTTTCTGAGCCACACATCACCTCCTACCCAATTAGCCAGTAATCTCTGACGAGGGGCAAAATCTAAAAACAGCTGTATGCAGATGAGTTTTGCTGGCTTGGCTAACATCCCTTTTGCTTTCCAAAGACTCAGTGAGTCAGAAGCAAATTGGGGATTTTTTACATCCAATAGAGGGAACTTGAGCTTTCAGACCTTCTCCCATAATGCCTTGTTATATTAGACAGACACATGCATTCATATTCCTTAGCAAATACTATCCTTACTACACCCCACAAATAATTTTTTGGGGCTCTCAATACATTATTGGGTTTAATTAAAAAATTAAACTAATCCCGCAATAAAACATGTCTTATACGTCTGTATCAACAGGAAAATGAAAAACATGTCTGGTTATAGGACTGTGACAACATATAAAAAGGCTGTAACCAAAGTATCGCTGAATGATGGGGTTACTTTTCTGTAAATCTATGCTGGGATTTGAAGTTCTGACACAACATGGATAAGGTCTCCCCCAGAGATGTCTGTAGTACTGGGGATGTCCCACGATGTGTGTACAATACTAGCTTGCTAATCAATGGCTGAGTGGCTGCAGCACCTCTTTACCTATAACAAAACAGCCATCACTCATCAAGAAGCAATCTTGAGCTCAACCTGGCACATAACAGCTCTTCTCTATTTAAAAAAAAAAAAATCTAAGTATTAAGGGAAACTATAACACTAAGAAGAGTAATCAGAAGAAACGCAATCTTTTTACGTATCTGAGTACATTCTGTTGTGGAGTAAACCTAGTATTACACAAGAGATGTCCAATAAACAATTTGAGCAGTGAAGGAGAAAAGGGATCCACAGAATAAACCATTTATTTAATGAGGAAGACATGAGATGATATAAATGAGCTTGGTCCAGAGAAGACAGCGGTATTTCAGGATTGTGTTGATATAAAGCTTCTTGTTTGCATGATCCAAACCCTTACCTCTGCCTGCCGCCTCCACCTAAAAAATATTTCCCATATCCGTTCATTCCTTAACTTCGAAAGCACAAAAATGCTGGTCCATGCCCTCGTCATCTCACTAGACTATTGCAACATCCTTCTCTGTGGCCTCCCAGCTAGTACCTTCACTCCGCTCCAATCCATCCTTAACTCTGCCGCCCGTCTGATTCACCTCTCTCCTCGCTACTCCTCTGCCTCTTCCCTCTGCCAATCCCTTCACTGGCTTTCCATTGCCCAGCGAATCCAGTTCAAGTTAGTAGCCTTGACCTACAAGGCTCTCCATAACCTCTCCCCTCCATACATCTCTGCCTTAATCTCCAGATATCTCCCCTCATGCAATCTCAGCTCCTCACAGGACCTTCTTCTCTGCGTTCCCCGTGACAACTCCTAACATAAACGCCTCCACTACTTCTCCCGTGCTTCCCCCACACTTTGGAACTCGCTGCCCCAACACCTCAGACTCTGCCTATAACCAACAATAACCCTGCTGCTCTTACACCCCCCACAAACATGTCCACCCCTTACCTTCTGTCTCTTCCCACATTCCTTGTAGACTTTAAGCCCTCACCGGCAGGGACCTCTCTCCTTCTGTACCAGCTGTTAGTTATTAAGTTGTCACCTTTGTACTTGTTTGACCTATGTTATGTATGAAAACCGAATGTACAGCGCTCTGGAACCAAGGACGCTCTAAAATAGATAATAATAATAATAATAATGATCGGGCTGTAGCTTACATTTGTGGAGTCCATAGCAAACTGTGTTCACAGACAATGATTTGTTGACTGATGCATTGATAAAAGGCATAAATTGCCACCTAGAAACCCAAAGAGCATGATATTGGGCATTGGTGTTTTTGTCTTGTGGACATGATTTCTTCAGATTCTCCGAATATTTTGATGGCATTATGCCTAGTGTGCATTTTTTCACATAGTCATGGGACCTAGTTTAAAATTGACCTTTCAGCTGTTTTTCATTGGCACCGCTTACTTTTCCAGTCTTTTGTCACCTTCTCCAAACTTTTTTGAGATGTGATGAAGCCATCAAATTACCGAATGATTTTTCTTCCAAATGAAATGGGCAAAAGTATATCTTTGACCTTCTGAACTGTGTTCTACGTTCTGTTGTGAATAAAATATGTTTATGCGAGGTTTCCAAATCATCAGATTCTTGTTTGCCTTACATTTTACACATCATCCCAAAGTTTTTGGAACTGGTGGTTGTAGAAATGACTATTTTTTATTAAATCAATTTTTGTTAAAAGGAGAAAGAAAATCATAGTAAATAATAATGGCAAGAATATACAAACTAATCAGCTGATATACTTGATACAAATCAACTAGTATAACTTAGAGAGCTAATCCTCCAAGTATGAAGACCTACATCCTCAATGATATCAAACCAAAAAGATGCACTTAACAATAAATGGGGCATAGGTAAAAAAAAGTAGAAGAGATGGAGGAAGAAAGTATCCATCATGAAAATAAGTAATGTTACGAATGGCGCCGCAGCCCGTAAGTCGGGCTGTGGGAGTGCTCGTAACCCAGTATGCGCCCCTGCATCGGGAGCGAGTGGCGCCACGTTCCGCGCATCTGGCCGCTTGCACACTCGTTCCCCTGGGCGCATATATTCACCCAGCTGCTCTCCTGCATCCTCCTGCCGTCCGGTGCGCGCGTCCCCGACTCGCTCAGATTTAAAGGGCCAGCATGCCGGTAATTGGTTGATTGCCGGCCGCCGACCCAATATAAAGGCTCCACCTCCTACTTACCCCCGCTGGATCTTTAGTGCCCTATGCCTATTAAGAAAGCATTCCCAAGCCTCATCTGTGATTCCCATGTACCGAACCTTTCGCTCTGGTCTACCGACCACGAACCTTCGCCGCCTGCCCTGACCTGCCTGCCTGTCTTCGACTACGAGTTTGCCTGACGACTTTGTGCCTCACTGCACCTCGGCTGCCTCCGCAAGCTAGTCACGTCAGGGGTAGTGACCTGGTGGAATCCCATCACAGGAAGTCCATGCTGCCTTGCGGCGGCCTCTGGTAAATACCGGGAACCACTTAGACTCTGCTCCCTGGTGTGGCCTGTACCATTGCTTGCGGTGGTCCAGTGCATCCACTTCCCACCGGCCGTTACAAGTAAGTTTTCATAGAGAGAAATTAAACCATGTGTCTAAAGTCTCTGGGAAGTCATCCACGAGCGAAACTCTTCATGTCATGTGTGAAATTTGTCCGACCCCTTGAATAAAATTTTAAGGCTGCCAGGTGGGAAAGAACCAGGAGGTACTTTTTTCAGAAATAGCTATAATAGTCTTCATTTCATGAGTGTAGTTAAGGCATTCAAAACCTGTGCCTAATGGAGGAGAGCCCCTCTGCTTCCAATGAGCTGCAAGTGTTTGACAGACAGCAGCAAGAAAGTGTCTCTACAGCCCCTTTCTAGCCAAATGGGTAGATCCTGGAATAAGGGACAAGAGACCTTTCTCTGGACCACAGACCACTCTGAAAATGTATTATGTGAAGAAAAACAGCCTGCCAAAAGGACGTCATGTCTGGACAGTCCCACCGAATATGAAAATAAGATCCTACCAAGGATTGGCATCTCCGGCAAGTATCTGAAGTAGCTGGATATATTTAATGTATTCTATCAAGTGTCCTATGCTATCTTGATGAGACTTAACTAGAGTTAGAGGATCTACTGTATGCATGAGGGAATCAATTTAAGATCAGTCTGATGGAGAGATGGAATGACCCAAATCCAATTCTCATTTATACATGGTGAAACCTCATCCGCCTGCCACTCCCTCAGTATCCTGTAGACCAAGAATACTACTTTACACGGATAGGAAGATTGAGTCTTTTAGAAGGAAAAAGTGGCCTGTGTAATAGAGTTTTAGAGCCTAAGGACAGGTAGAAACTTGGTAACTGGTGGTAAGGTAGACAGTCGCCACTGTGGGGGTTAGCAGAGGTTAATTTAGTTATAGGACAGCGTCGACTTGAGGAGAAGAAATGGCAGATGGTCATTGAAGGGGACCTAGGTTGGGAGACTAGACTAGCACTGATCCTACATTCTGGGAAAGCCGGATTCCCAAAAAGCAGAGAAAGCTTATCCTGTTTAGAGGAAAGATTATACTGGTCACTGAAGGGAAGGAGAGTGGATAGTAGAAAAGATCTATTTCTCACCCCTACTCAAAGTGCAGATGGAATCTAAAGCAAAGAAGTGGGAGGAAGGGATGAGATTCAAAAGAAACCCATCCCTAAACTTTACCACCATGAAAGAGATTGCTGAGCAATTTGCTAAAGCGGATAAGTAATACAGATGGAAATCAGGTAGTCCCAACCCTCCCTCCACTTTTCTGCATTCTGGAATGGAGTATTTAAGCCTTGTGGGGATTTGAACCCCAAATGAAATTCAAGGAAATAGTGAAAAGTCTGAAGAAAACATCGAGGAATGGTTATAGGTAGCTTTTAAAAATAACATAGAATCCAAAACAGGACAAAGAGGTTTTAGACCAGGGAGCAAGCTCGTCTGAAACAGACTTTAAGTGGGGACCAAAATTTAAGGAGAAAACTTGGGAAGGATCTTCAGCAATATTGACCCCTAAATAATGAATGTGCTGCTGTTGCCAGTGAAAGGAGAAGGATGAACGAAGGCTGGAGGTCATTGCCTGTGGGAGAGTTATGATTAAAATTTCAGATTTATGAGAGAGAATTTCAAATTTACTAAGATCCCCAAATTTATGAAATTATTGAAGAATATTAGGAAATATTACCATTGGAGAGGAAATGTACAAGATCATTCACATATAAAGTCAGTTTATCTACTTCCGAACCTATCAATATCCCATGAATGTTAGGATTCTACCTCAATGTATTTGCTTGAGGTTCCATAGAATGTACGTAAAGAAGCAGAGATGGGGAACAACCTTGATGGGTTCCACTTCTGATAAAGAGGAAGGCAGGTGGCAGTTAACCCTAACTTGGATGATGGGTGGGAATAGAGAACCACAATAGAGTCTAAGGGTGACATGTATGAATTCTGGCGCTGATAGCCCAGTACTAAATTGCTTTAAGGTAGTACAGACTGCGTGAATGTATGAACCTGTTCTTCTGCAGGTCATACATACAGGGCAGTGTAGGCCAATTTCAACAAAATCTGGCCAGGCAAACCCCCCTTTACCCTGGTCTGGCTGTTCTTCTGCAGGTTCATAACATTTACAAAGGGCAGTTTTGGGGATAAAGGCAGTCCAATACCACAAGTCTGGCTCAGGCACCACCTTTACCCTGGTTCCTGGCTGTTCTTCTGCAGGTCATACATACAGGGCAGTGTAGAGGGCCCAAAACCACAAGTCTGGGTCAAGGCAAACCCCCTTACCCTGGTTCTGTTTCCTTGGGGTTCATTCCCCCAGCTTCCCCAACTACCATTTTTCCCGGAAACAGATGTAAGAGCCAATACCACAAGTCTGGCTCAGGAACACCTTTACCCTGGTCTGGCTGTTCTTCTGCAGGTCATACATACAGGGCAGTGTAGTGCCAATACCACAAGTCTGGCTCAGGTACCACCTTTACCCTGGTCTCCCTTTCTTCTGCAGGTCCTAACATACGGCAGTGTAGAGCCAATACCAAAAAGTCTGGCTCAGGTATACCCTTTTTCCCAGGGTCTGGGGGGTGTGGTTCCCCTTCCCCGGCGGTCATACATACAGGGCAGTGTTGGAGCCAATTTAACACCACAAAAGGTTTTTTCTGGTCTCCAGAAACCCCCCCAACCCCCTTTCCTTTTTTCCTGGTCATTGGCTTGTTCTCACGTTTGGCCGGCCCCCCTTAAATGTTTGGCCAAATCAGAGAATCATACATGTGTCTAATTCTACTAATGTAGTGTGACACGCCCCCAGAAAGCCCCAAAACGTTGGCGCAGTACCAAGGCACTTATCGTGCCAAAGGTCGGAGAACGCCTGTTAATACATCTATAGAACTGGTCTACTACAGCTTTTTGAGGCCAGAATTCTGGCGTAGTCCCATTCATACATGTCGCCCTAAAAGTCTATTCCTTATCCCGAAGTGAGCCAGTATCCCTTGAAGAAAATCCCAGTTAACCCTAGCAAAAGCCTTCTCTGTGTCAACCCCCATGTGACACCAAGGAAATTGTCCTTATTGTATTATCTTGAGCTCTTCTACCCTGTACAAACAGCACTTGATCAGTGAGTATAATAGAGGGAGTAGAGGTTTCAGGAGAAAGCAATCATTTTGGCATATAACTTTAAATCTATATTAATGAGGGAGATTGGTCTATAATTCCCACTGACCAGATAATTTTCATGTAAAAAAAAAAACTTTTTATGATCCATTTAAAATACACCAGAACAAAAATATGTATGTATATCAGACATGAAAAAGGTGTCCAAGAAATAATTTTTTAAACGGGGGGGGGCGGTGGGGGGGTGGTGGGGGGGGGGGGGGGGGGGGGGGGGAATCTATAAAACCTTAGAGGGAAAACCCCCTGGGCCCAAAAAAGGGTCCGGGCCCATTCCAATTTTTTTCCTTCTAAGTCTTTAATTGCAGATTATAGATCCTCACTGGTAAAATCTGCTTCCATATTTAAACTCTGGTCTGGAGAAAGTGAGGGGAGTTTATTTTCTTCAAGGTATGTTTCTATTTTAGCTCTCAAGTCTGTGGGAGGGAGATCTCGATAGTGTCCATGTATCCCGTATGGAGAAGAATAAAAGTTTCTTATTTCCTCTAAAATGTCTAGTGTTATCCACTCTGTGGTTGCCAAGTGAGAGGGAGGAAACATGCATAATATGACAAGAGGCAATCCTGGGGTGTAAGACATGAGATAACCATCTGCCACTCCTTTCTCCATATTCTTAAAAGCCTCTACGAATTTTATTCCTTATACACAGAAACTTTTGATCAATAAGGGCTGAAGCCTATGTCTGGTGTTTGTTCACTCAATAAAGTCAGAGTGGGCCATGTCCAAGTCCCCAACCTTACAAAACAGGCTCTTTAATTCTGTAGATTTAGCCTTTTTAAGATGAGATCCATGGGAGAAAAACAGGCCACTTAGCATGCATTTTAGTGCTTCCCATTGTAAAGGGAGGGAAATAAAATCTGATTCATGATAAGAGAGGAAGTTAGAGATGGCCTGCCGAACATCAGACACGCAAGCAGCAGCTCTCAGGAGGTTGTCGTTGAAACGCCACAAGGGTGAAGATCTAGAGGGAAGAGAGAACTAAACTAGACCCCAAATTGACGCATGGCCCGAACAATCAATCCCAACCTGTATCAGAAACTCCAGGAGGGAATGGAAACAAAAACAATAATCAATCCAGATATAGCCATTATGAACATCTGAATAGAAGCCATAATCCTAGGATTAAGGAGGCACCAGGCATCTACCAACTAAAGGCCTACTGAGAGTTGCCTAAGTCCCTGAGAAACCGAGAAACGTATAGCTGACTTCCCCATAGAGGTATCCAAGTCTGGTTCCAAAGGCACATTGAAGTCTCCTCCCAGAATAATCAGGGAATTTCCTGTAACACTCTTAAGGATGTGCAGCACTATTTTCCTAAAGAAAAGCTGTTAGGAAAATAAATATTTGCAATGATTATGGGGGCGGGGGTTAGGGCAGGAAAGAAAAGGCCCCCTGATTCAAATGGTATCCAGCACCTGAGGACAGAAGGACTTATGAAAACCTACCGAAACGCCTTTGGAGGAACCCTGTGTGTTTGTATTTAAAAACCAAGTGGGATAGTATTAATTGATACAAGTAGATGTATTTGAGGACCAAAATGAGTCTCTTGGAGGAAAAAGTGGTGTTCTATTTATAATAGCATAAAAGATTTGACTCTTTTTCAGGTTTTTAAAGCCTAACTTTGAAGGAGCATATTTTAGGATCAGCCATGGTTTAACTGAAAGAGAAGGTGAGAAAGAAAGGGTAGGGGAAGGAAAACAGGACAGGAATTTAAAGGGACAAAAACAGCTGAAATAAGAGATATCAAAAAATGGAAAAACACAAAGACAAGTAAACCTGCTATAAAACCCCATCATGGGCATGAGAAAAAGGAGAAAGAAAGTCCACCTTTGGGCCCCTCCCCCCTAACCAATGCCCCACTACATCAAGTATTTCAAATAGGAGAAAAAAATCTGATAACTTTTTTAATTTAAAAATAACGCTTAAAAAAAAACAATTGGGGAGGTGACCTTTTACTCTTATTCAAAAATCGGAAAGTGTAGACTAAGACCTGGGGCATTAGCATTGGGTAAACCATATGTGCTATGAAACCAAAAAAATCTTTTGTCATATTTAAAGGGGTTTTCTCCTACGGTTTCATAGGGGTGTTTGAATGTAATTTTTTTTCCCCTTCCCGGGGCAGACTGACTGGAATTGCATTTCAAACCTCCGTTTTTCAACTTGGATTTTAAATTCCCGCCAATTAGTTTAAGGGTTTGTAGAAGCTTTCCCGAATGCTAGCCGGGTTTTATCTGATCCTTTAAAAAAAGCCCCAATTTTTTTGCTGTTTAATTTTTGATTTTAAAACAAGCTTTTTATGCGGCCAGCACAGAGCCCGCCGTTACCTGTGTGAGGGCTCATCACTGCAACACATTTGAACAAACAGGAAAATGTCTTTTTTTTGTATTCCCTACATTTTGGGAAAATATTCTTTGTAGCGAGCAAACCCTTTAAAAAAAAATACCCAAAAAAAAGTTTGGGGCCTGATAGAGAAAACGACACAACAACAGTTTTTGAAAAGAATTTGAAAAACTAAGCATATGATGAAAAGTTGAGGCCAGATATGTGATGTAAGTTTATATTTTAAAAAAAATAAAAATTATGGTTGTCTCTTGGAAAAAGAGCATAAAATGCATTATCCCTGAGGTTTTCAAAGGGCCCCCCAATGTGTGAGTTTAAAAGTCGTTTTTTGAGTTTTGGAAATAAAAGTGGTAGGATCCTTTTAGGGCTTTTTTTAGGTGTTTTGCCTTTCCCCCATTCCCCCTTTCATCAGAAATGCAAGGGTAGCTTTTGGGCCCCATCACTTTAAAAAAATGAGTGCTCCCTTTCCTTTTGCTTTTATTCAGAATTTATTTTTCCCCCGTGCCCCTTTTTCCCCCCTCCAGGGCAAAAGAGCCACAAGACTCTTTTCCTGCTTCCCTTAAGTTTTTGAGGGGTCCTTTTATCTTCAAGAACTCGCATTTAGTAAAAAAAAACCCAAAGGCCGGGGGAAAAAACCCTGGGCCCGACGGCTTTACCCGCAAAAATTTTCCCAAAAGGGTTTTCCCAAGGGCTTTCCCTTTTCCCCCGTAATGTTTAAAAAGGGGTTTTTCCAATAAGTGTTTTCCCGGGTTAAAAGGGGTCCCCCCTTTTTAGGGCCCTGAAAAAAAAGGGGGGTTTTGTTTTGTTTAAAAAAAAAAGTACACTCCTCTTTATGGTTTATCGCTACACTCCCATGCAGTTCCCGTTACTCCCGTCTCTGTAGTTGAGCAAAATTGTTTGGGTAAACACGAGGATAAACTGTATTGTGCACAAGCTATACAGGTTTTGTTTTCTCTCTCTTATCTGCTCAGGAGTAAAGATAAGCAGGCAGCATTCACTGACTACAGACGGTGGGGTAATGGGGGGTATGGGAGGAGGGCTGAGCAGGGAGCATTTGCATGTTTACTCAGATAATTACATTACAACCGACACAGGATCTGACACAGAAACAAAGCTAGTGCAGATACCCAGTAACACTGCTTTTTCTCCCCCTCCCCTCAAAGCTCATTCCTGTGTCCTGTCATCAGATAAGAAGTGCGGCCTGGAGCTTGCCAGATCAGCTCCTGGTCGTAGCTAGTGTAAACAGTCAGGAAACTAAGGGCATCTAAGTCAGGCTGCCGCTCTGAGGCTTCACTTTTTTTAATCACATAAATTTAGAAAAGTGATTAAATACCCATTTTGGAGGATCCCATGTCAACATTAGATTGTGGCAAAACCCCTTTAGAGTGTTTAATTGCATTTCCAAAAATACCCCTTTTTAGACTATTCTATTCTACGCTTACTAGAAAAACAGAATCTGGAGGGACTCCCTGATTGCAAAAAATGTTACTTAGCTGCAACTTACTTCCGAAATTCTAGGTCTTGTATGCCCTAATAGCGAAAAAAATGTGGGTACCCCGGCACGAGATACTGTCCCTTTCTTGGTTCCTTAACTGGTTGGCTCCTATGGTTACAATATCCTAACATTCTCACTCGCGCATTTGGCAGCTTTATTTTCTTTTAAAATCTACCCCTAATTTAAAGGGGGGTTGTCTCGCTACAAAGATTGTTTTAAAAAAGTGGGGAACCTTTAATGAAGAGTTTTCCAAAATATATTGCGTTGTTCTATTTTTTTTAAAGGGAGTAAAAGTGATTTTATCCCCTTCGAGCTCTTTTGGGTTCCCCCAAGTGACTGACCTGTGTATCTTTACCCCCGCGTTTGTTCTTTTGATAGGGGGGGAATTCTACCAGGTCATGGCTGACGTGTGGAGTTGGTGTTAGTCTTCTGTCTGAAAGAAGATAATCCTCTGCTTTTTTCATTAGCTCAGAAGCTTCTTTGGCCCTAGAGAAGGTAATTTTTTTAATCTAGATGGTAAACAGAGAAGTTGAATCCCGAGCTCTATGTTTACAAAAGCGCCAAAAGAAAGAGCCAAGCGATTATTTTTTCTGCCCCTATGAAACTTTGGATGAGAAAAACCCCGTAATTGATGGGTGCCCCTTTACTCCCGTCTCCGAAAAATGGGCCCCCACCCAGTTTTTCCCAACTACTCGGGGTAGCTCAAAAATCAAGCCATGAGTTTCTTTCTGAATCTTTCCCTTTTTTCCACTTTTGGGGATGGGATCAAAAAAGTAAGGACGTTGTTTGCCCAAATTTCCCGGGTAGACTTTGATGGGTCACCCGTATCCAGCGGCTTCCGATATTTTTGGTGAGGCCCGGGATCGCAAGCTTTGTAGGGCTTTAAAGGGGGTTTTCTTAAAATACATCAGCATTTTTAGTGCCCCACAGTACTGCGTGGAGCCAGGCTCCCCTCAATGCTATTTTTTGATGTTCCTGTTCATTAATGTGTATTTATCTTGTCTTTGGCATTATTTAATAGTTTATTGATCTGTTTGGGCATAAGATTTTTGCCCTTTTTTTTATTTAAAAGGGTTGTCTCCTAAAAGGATTGTTTTTTTTTAAAAGTCTTGAAAAAAAAGTCACTTTTCAAGATGTGTCCATTAACTGTGTCCTACCTATTTCTAGATGTATACCTGCATAGTGTCCTCTTCTATACCTGCGCAATCCCCACCGCCCACCTTTATACCTACACGGTCCCCACCATCCACCTCTATACCACAAAAAGTTTCCCTTAAAAAGGGGTGTCTCCTACAAAGATTGCTTTTCATTTTGAAGTCTTGCAAAAAAAAGTCTTTTTAAAATTGGTCCATTTCAGTGCCCTACCTTACCGATATCCTTTTTTTGGCTGCTTGCCCTCAGGTTGCTTAGTCAGCCTTTTCAATCTCTTGATAGGTGCCGCGCGGGTTGTTTTTTCAAGCCCGGCTTCTATGCAGTTGTGGAACCCAGAAAAAAGGCCCCTGAATTCAAAGTGAAAGCAAGAAAACAGGACTGGGGTAAGATGAATCAATGTAGTGAGACAACCCCTTTAATGTTTTAAAGAATATTAATAAAAGCTATATTTTAATTTATTCTTATAGGCGTTGTTCATATTTGAGTAAAGACTAAACTGTCACTACTGAATGTTTTTGGTCTTTAAAATTTTTCCACCCCAAAAAAGGCTCCGTACACAACATTACAGGTACAGCTCGTACGAACAAGTCACATATCGGTTAGTATTCACACTTACCCCACACCCGGCTCAGCTACACGCATTTTTCACACACGGCTCGACAGGGACATTACACACACCGGTCAGTAAGGGACGTTACAACACGGCAGTCAGGGACTTACACACACAGGTCAGACGGCAGTTAACACACCGGCTCAGCTACGGCACGTTAACAACCGGTCGCTACAGGCACTTCACACACGTCAGTACACCGTTACACCCCGGCTCGTACAGGCAATTTTTCCCACGGCTCAGCTACAGCCCTTAAACCCCAGGGTCGTACAGGCAAAATTTCACCACCGGCTCAGTACGGCAGTTACACCAAAAACGGTCGCTACCGCCTTAAAAACCCACGGCTCAGCTACGGAATTACACACCCCGGCTCAGTCAGGCAGTTTCACAACAGGTCAGTCAGGCCTTAACCCCAAGGCTTGCTACAGGACTTTCAACACAGGCTCAGTACGGAACTTTACACATCCGGTTCGTAAAAACTTTTCACACCCCACGGTCGTCAGGCCGTTAAAACCCACAGGCCGCTACGCACGTTACACCCGGCTCAGCTACGGGGCCACTTACACACAAAAGGTCGAAAACGGGTTTTCGTTACAACACACGGTCATTTTCAAAAACTTTCACACACAGGGGCTCGTTTAAGGCACGTTACACCCCAACACGGTAGAAACAGGCTCGTTACACCCCAAGGGCTCAGCTACAGCACTTACACACCCCGGGTTTTAAGTTAAAAGGAACGTTAACACCTAGGCTCAGTTTACGGCCATTTTACACACCCCTGCTCGTACCCAGTTCACACCCCGGCTCAGCACAGGAATTTTACACAAAACCCCGCTCCAAATTTTCCCCCACAACACAATTACACACACACGGCTCAGTACAGGCACGTTACAACAAAACGCTCAGCAAAAGGGCCCATTTACACACACACGGCTCGCTAAAAGGCACTTTCCACACACGGTCAGCTACAGCACTTTACACACCTCGGCTCAGCTACGGCCGTTAAAACACACGGCTCAGCTACAGGAACTTAACACACGGCTAAAGAACACCCCACGTTACACACACAGGGGCTAAAGCTACGGAACTTAAAACACAAGGGTCGTACAGGCACGTTACCACAAAAAGCTCAGCAAAGGCCGTTACAACCACGGTCGTTTCGGGGCACTTTTACACCCCACACGGTCGCTACACCCCACCCCTCCCCAAAAATTACCCCACACGGCCCTCAGTAAAAGGCACGTTACCACCCCAACGGCTCAGCTCCAGGATTCCACACACAGGGCCCCGGGCTTAAAAGGCCCAAAAATTAAAACACACACGGCCCCAGCAAACAGGCACTTACACCCCACAGGCTCAGCTACAGGAGGGTTACAACACAGGGTCAGTACGGCACTTACCCCAACGGCTCAGCTAAAAACATTACAACTAACCCCCTTCATACGGGCCAACTAAAACACACACACGGTCAGCTACAGGCACTTAAAAAACACGCTCGCTCAGGAAATTTTACACACACAGGGCTCGCTACGGGCAGTTAACACACGGACCCGCTACGGGCCTTTAACCACACGGCTCAGCTAAAAAACACCCTTTTAAAAAACCATTGGGCCAGCCCCCAAAATTTCCAACACACCCCACTGGCTTTCCAAGGCTCACAAAACAGTTAAAAAAACCCACGGCTCAGCTACAGGCAGTTACACACCCCGGCCCCAGCTCCCAGCACTTTACACAAAAGGTTTTCTCCCGGGCCCTTTTACACACCCGGCTCAGTTCCCCCGCACGTTACAACACACGGCTCGTTTACAAAAAACTTTACACACCCCGGTAGCTACAGGAACTTACACACACAGGGTTTCAGCACAGGCACATTACACCACACGGCCAGTACACCACTTACACACAAAGGGCTCATACAAAAAATTTTTCCACCACCCCTCAGCTCGGGCTTCCCTCCATTTACACCACAAACCCCGGCTCAGCTAAAAGGCCAACCCGGTTACTCACACACACCCGGCTCGTACAGGAACATTAAAACACACCGGCTAGTAAGCACTTTCCCACAGAACGGGTTTATGTTTTTGATAGTTTTGAAAAAAACCGTTTAAAAAAAGCTAAGTTTTTGTAAAAACTTCTCGAATTTTTGGGAAACTCAAAACGAACTTTTTTACCTTTTTTTTGAAAAAAAGTTCTAGTTGGAACCCCCTTTTTTGGGGCCTCTCTAAAGGGGTTTTGGGGGCCCATCCAATCAGAAAAGTGTAAAAAAAGTCATCGTGGGGGTATAGGGCTCTCATTGGCTGTTTAAAATTTCACATGACCATGTTTTTTAACTATTTTTTTTTTAATTAGATATTTTTAAATATTTATATATATAAAACATAAAATTTGTTTTGCCTTGTGAACCCCATTTGCAGCTCACTCTCTTTTCTGTACAGGTTTCTCTTAGATAGATAGCTTTTTCCTCAAAAAGGACTTTAACGTTAGGGAGTTTGGTTTTTGCGGGTGCTTTCTTTCCCACCCCCAAAAAGTGTTATTTGGCGACATTTGAGGATCACATAACCCTAACTTCATATACTTTTGATATTATTATAAGAGTGCTTGGAATTGCTAAAAACATTTCTCTGTGCCAAAAAAATTCGTTTTTGAAATAAATTTGGGGGTGAAATTTTTTTTATAACACCCTGTCTCCAAATTTTCCTTTCCAAAGAAATTTTATTCTAAAAAAGTGGTTTGGGTTTGGGGGAAAAATTTTCATATCTCTTGTGCCACACGCCAGGGAGGGGCCCTAGGAAGGGGGAGATTTGGGTCGAGGCAAGGCTTTCTTCCAAATGTCCAGGGAAAAAAAACAAGTGGACAAATCGTCTTTTGCGAAAGGGCCTCAGGCCCGTTTATCGCTTGTGGTTCTCTGTGAGTCTCATTCTGAAAAAGCGTCGCCAAAATTTTTTCTTTGTGGTTAAAACCCCTGCCCGCGGTTTTTAAAATCCCCTTTTTCCCCAGTCCCCCGGCCACAAATGTCATCGTCTAACCTGAAGCAAACCGGGCCCAAAGTCACAAAACCCAAAATACCCCCCCCGACCACTCCAAATTTTCCCTATTTGGAAATGCCCCTTTCATCCACAATGCGGTTGGGGTCGAAGGCAAATTCAAAAGATCAAGAGGCCAAAGGGTTTATTTTTTCTGCTCTGAAGCCCAATTCCGGTGCCCCCAAAGGGGGAGAAGGGAAACTGGTCCCTAGCCCAAATATCGGGGCGGTCAGCAAGGGGCGGGAGTGCTGTGGCCCTTTAGCCCCCAGCTGAGATGGGAGGTTGTGAGGACATGATGGGTACTTTTCACATCATTTGGCCCTGGCTTTCTTCAATATCAGATTGTGGGGCCCCTTTCTTCGCCAGAAAAGCTGTGCCTGCCAAGTTGGGAGAAAACATTCCATTTTTGCGTTGGTGCATCTGTTTCTGGGCTAGTTGAACGGGAAAACTCCATGTTCCCCAAATTTCCTTTTTTTGCGGGCCCTCAAAAGGTTTCTGTGTTTTGTTTAACCGGAACCCATTTCCCCATTTCCATATTCTTTTCTGCCCAAAGGGAATTTTCCGTCTAATTAGTCCGGCCCGCAGAAGTATAAATTCAAGTTCTTAGGCCCTGGTGCAAAAATGAAAAACCCCCCCCCCCCCCCCTACCAGGGTTTTCCATGAGTCAAATAATAAAACCCTTTTTGGGGGACCATTAAACCCAAATTTTTTAAATTTTAGGCCCCAAAACCCTTTAAAAGGGTTTATTTTTTAACATTCAATGGGCCCCCTTTTTTATTAGGACGCTGGGCGAAGTACTGCCAATATGCCTATTGGCACCCTTCCGTTCCATGTGCCAATTTCCAAAACCAGTGTTTCTTTTGTGTCAAAGGGGGTTTTGTGCCCCCCCGGATGCAGGGCCCATAGCGCTGCTAGGCCCGCACCCCCTTTTTAGAACGCCCCTGTTGCAAGCTGTCCCCTCTTTCAG
>JAODAL010025413.1:0-58690 GCA_025379985.1 Phyllomedusa bahiana
TTCCCCGTGGCCCTCCACACTGTGTCATTGTCCCATGCCCTGACCTCATGCTGCTGCCGCCGTGACCTCCACACTGTGTGATTGTGCCACTCTGTGGCCTAATACTGTCTTGCCGCCTCCATAATGTCATTGTGCCACTGTCTGACCTCATACTGCTGCCGCCGTGACCTCCACACTGTGTGATTGTGCCACTCTGTGGCCTAATACTGTCTTGCCGCCTCCATAATGTCATTGTGCCACTGTCTGACCTCATACTGCTGCTGCCGTGACCTCCACACGGTATCATTGTGCCACTCTGTGGCCTAATACTGTTTTGCCGCCTCCATAATGTCATTGTGCCACTGCCTGACCTCATGCTGCTGCTGCCATGACCTCCACACTGTGTGATTGTGCCACTCTGTGGCCTAATACTGTTTTGCCGCCTCCAGAATGTCATTGTGCCACTGCCTGACCTCATGCTGCTGTGGCTGCCGCCGTCACCTCCACACTCTATCACTAATGTTGCCACCTGAGCTCTCAGCTTGTTTTTTTCCAGCTTTCGCTAGCATGACTTTATCAGGCTACATTCCCGCTTGAGTTTTTTGGTCAGTTTTGCCCTCTTAAAGTGCCAGGGAATTTTATAGTGAAGCGATTCTAAGAGCGGCGGCAGTCATGTGCGTGTCATACTAAAACACAACATTGTATGAAGACCAAACCAAGCTCCCTCTGCATATTTAAGCATGGCACAACGTTCTACAGCACCCTGCAGGCTCTGGGCAGCCTGGAAATAGCTGTTTTTTAACGTGATTCGTGCCGAAGTAATTCGGTCCGAAATGAATTTTGTCAGAAAATTCGGCGAAGTGACCGAACCGAATTTTTGAGAAATTCGGCCATCTCTAGCAGTCTCTTTTAAACTCAACATTCAATTCCGCATCAAAATTAAAAACTCTACTTTTATTAAATCCATTAAAGAAGAAAAACCTTCTCTGGCAAGTTGGGAACAGTACAGTATAATAAACATTACTTGGTAGATCAGAGATGAAAAAAACAGCATTTTCTTATGTGCTTTAAACTTTCTGATGGTTCTTACTCCTTGCTTAAACCAAAGTGCACACACTTTTCCTTATAAAACACAATGGGTGACATGTATGAAGAAAAACAACAAGATCCAGCGGACTTCCAAACTTCATTTTCAAACTGCTTTATTCCATTATTCCATAGCAGGGGGTACACTGACGCTCCAACGCGTTTCGGGCAAATGCAAGCCCTTGATCACGGAGAATACAACCTTCACCATCTTAATCCCCTATATATATACATATGTAAGAAAGGAAATGGGAGAGACAAAAACCCCTCCCCTTCCTACGTCATTTCCACATAAAAATGGATGAAGGAAGGCATGTCGAAGTGAATAGTCGAGTCCCATTTTCAGATTGTAATGTGCCTGATGTATGAAAGTGGTTTTTGTGCGTTCATAAATGGTGTGTAAAGTTCGACGCGCCTCGCCAATGTGTTAGGCGTATTACGGAATTTAGGTGCATAAGTAATGAGTCTAACATGTACCAAGGTTTTAGACAGGCTGGAAATAAGAGAATAATCATTAGGATAGCATGTCAGTAAATAGAAGCTTTGGGACTGATCCTGCTTCGAATACCACAGGTCCCAGCAATACCTGTGCTGTGCTGGCTCTTGCTGCATGCAGAATAAAGGGTAAGAGCAGCAAAAATACATTTCAAATTTAATGTAGTAAAAATTAAAAATATAAAAATCTGAACAACATAATCAGTGGGTTATTTAATGTAAAATTAGTTTAACTTTCTATGAATTTTACATACATTTTATAGGAGATATTTCAATATTTTGGGGACATAAAATATTTTTATATTATTTTTATATGATCACATTTTTCATTAAATTTAAATAATTAAATTTTATACAGTTTGATAATTATAATAAGTCACTTTTTATTATTGCACTGGTGTATGTTAAGAAATATTGGATATTTTTTCCCCTAACAGCAAATCTAGCTTCACTTTGACTCCTCAGGCTCAGGCAGACCACATTGAAGTAGGTCTGCCTGTCGGAGCAGTAATACGCCTAGTTTTGCTGAACCACACTCATATACAGTGCCTTGCGAAAGTATTCAGCCCCCTTGAACTTTTCAACTTTTTGCCACATTTCAGGCTTCAAACATAAAGAGATAAAATTTTATTTTTTTGTGAAGAATCAACAACAAGTCGGACACAGTTGTTAAGTGGAACGAAATTTATTGGATATTTTAAACTTTTGTAAAAAATAAAAAACTGAAAAGTGGGGCGTGAAAAATGATTTGGCCCCCCTTAAGTTAAAGGGGTTGTCTCGCTACAATGATTGGGTTTTAATTAAAAGATCCTTAAAAAACAAGCAGCTTTGCAATATATGTTCATTACAAATGTCCTACTGATTTTAAGTAAGCCCTGTTAGTAGGAGTACATCATCTTCTAAAATCTCTATAGCAGCCGACCTGTTGATCCTTATCTCACTGGCTTTCAGGTCTGTATGACTCATCATCCTCTGAATACAGGTCTGAGCAGAGAGCCCCTCCCTCACATAATGCTTCTGTAGTGGAGGGAGGGGGAGGTCTCTGGCTTCTGTGGCCCTGCTGCCTGGATTAACCCTGTGTGTGCCTGCTTCCTCCTGCTCTCTACACAGATAGATGTGACAGCAGTGACCCTGTGTGTTACTATAATCATGATGTGTCTGTGGAGCTGTAACTATACTAATACTATACAGATCAGGGGGCATGTGAAGGGTTCATGCTCTGGTGTACTAGTGACACATCCTGAGTATAGTAACACTTCACAGCTGCCCTGTGTCTGTTCTGACAGGGTCTGTTTGTTGCTGGAGATGTGCAGATTTTCATGCTAAGCAGGGGGTATAGGAACACTTGCTCCACACTCATAGATCAGCCCTCTCCTGTCTCCTGACTGTGGAGACGAGCAGCAAGAGCTGCAGCAGACCTAGGCAGGCACACACAGGGTTAACTCTGGCAGCAAACACCCCCCCCCCCCCAGTAAAGAAATAATGAAGGAGAGCATTCTGTGTGCTGAGGGGAGGGGGGAAGGTGGAGGAGAAGAGGCAGACAAGAAGCCCGCCCCTCAAATCAACTGCCAGGCTCACTGACTTAGGCTGAGAGCTTGTAATGAGACAACTCCTTTAATACTTTGTAGCGCCACCTATTGCTGTGATTACAGCTGCAAGTTTCTTGGGTTATGTCTGTATCAGTTTTGCACATTGAGAGACTCAAATTCTTGCCCATTCTTCCTTGGAAAACAGCTGGAGCTCAGTGAGGTTGGATGGAGAGTGTTTGTGAACAGCAGTTTTCAGCTCTTTCCACAGATTCTCAATTGGATTCAGGTCTGGACTTTGACTTGGCCATTCTAACACCTGGATACGTTTATTTGTGAACCATTCCATTGTAGATTTTGCTTTAAGTTTTGGAAGAAAAATCTCAGTTGTTGGAAGAAAAATCTCTGTCCCAGTTTCAGGTCTTTTGCACACTCCAATAGGTTTTCTTCCAGAATGGTCCTTTATTTGGCTCCATCCATCTTCCCATCAATTTTAACCATCTTCCCTATCCCTGCTGAAGAAAAGCAGACACAAATCATGATGCTGCCACCACCATGTTTGACAGCAGGGATGGTGTGTTCAGGGTGATGAGCTATGTTGCTTTTACGCCAAACATATCGTTTTGCATTGTGGCCAAAAAGTTGGATTTTGTTTTCATCTGAGCAGAGCATCTTCTTCCACATGTTTGGTGTCTCCCAGGTGGCTTGTGGCAAACTTTAAACAAGACTTTTTATGGATTTCTTTGAGAAATGGCTTTCTTCTTGCCACTCTTCCATAAAGGCCAGATTTGTGCAGTGTACGACTGATTGTTGTCCTATGGACAGACTCTTCCACCTCAGTTGTAGATCTTTGCAGTTCATCCAGAGTGATCATGGGCCTCTTGGCTGCATCTCTGATCAGTCTTCTCCTTGTTTGAGATGAAAGTTAAGAGGGACAGCCAGGTCTTGGTAGATTTGCAGTGGTCTGATACTCCCATTTCAATATGATCGCTTGCACAGTGCTCCTTGGGATGCTTAAAGTTTATGAAATCTTTTTGTATCCAAATCCGGCTTTAAACTTCTCCACAACAGTATCACAGACCTGTTTGGTGTGTTCCTTGGTCTTCATGATGCTCTCTGCACTTTAAACAGAACCCTGAGACTATCACAGAGCAGGTGCATTTATACGGAGACTTGTTTACACACAGGTGGATTATTTATCATCATCAGTAATTTAGGACAACATTGGATCATTCAAAGATCCTCACTGAACTTCTGGAGTGAGTTTTCTGCACTGAAAGCAAAGGGGCCGAGTAATATTGCACGCCCCACTTTTGAGTTTTTTATTTATTACAAAAGTTTAAAAATTTCATCCCACTTCACAATTGTGTCCCACTTGGTGTTGTTTCTTCCCAAAAAAAATTTAATTTTATATCTTTATGTTAGAAGCCTGAAATGTGGCAAAAGGTTGAAAAGTTCAAGGGGGCAGCATACTTTCACAAGGCACTGTATGTGTCTAATATTACAAATGTGGTGCGACACGCCTCTATACCGCCCCCAGAACACCCCTTCATGTTAGGCACATTCGAAAGTGTCGATTCTTACGAACAATGCACCTAACACATACGTTAGGCGCAATAGACATCGTAGCTGGCTCAGTTAGGTGCATTGTACACCAGAAAAAAGGATGAAAAACCCTTTCATACATGTTGTCCATTAAGTCAATCAAGGAAAAGCTATTGATTACTTACCTGGTTTTGGCTAGACAGAGATGTTAACCCATGTTGGCATGTTAGGAATAGAATGCAAGAAATAATATCATACAAAAGAAAAAGGAAACATTTGTCAATGCGCATGTACTCTAATATTATTACTAAACTTTGCCACCCTTTACTGCAGAAATTGTGAGTCGATGCTCTTATGAAAAATATCCAAAAAAGAGAAAAAAGAATCTCAGGACATGTCCACACGGCAGTGGTAAAATGCGGGTCAGATTCTGTTTATAAATCCGGATGGTATTTTATTGCCTTTTCAGTGGTTTTGGAGGACGGTTCTGTCCGCGGTTTGCGGATTCACTTCACCCATCCCCCATAACTATTGAATTTGCACACCTTCTTCTTGAAAACCGGGCAAAAATTGTGCATGCTCCAAGTTTTTAGGAATGCCGGCGACTGAAGAAGCCATCTTGCTGAGAATCCATTTAGTGTAGACTACTGAATGGATTTTCTTTTAAAGTCTATGGGAACAGTTTCTTGTCGGTTTTCAGATTGTTTCCAAATCTTAAAATCCGGCGAGAAAACAATGCCGTGTGAACTGCTGTGTAGAAACAAAAAACTGAAGACAAACAGACTGTTCAGTGCCTACTAATAACTATAGAAACCTACATGTGATTCAAACCATATTGATCACATAACTGCTTATATGTTGTTAGAAATGCCTAAACGGAGTTATCAACTTCTATGTGAGTTAAGCACATGCACATATGAATTATGTGTTAAATACCTGATGTCAAATATGTGCAGATTAAAGATTACTGCACATATATAAAGAAAGTACTAAGAAAGTAACCTATATAGTAAACATAATGACATATATCAAAATATACTGCTATATATTAGCACTGCTTTAACGGCTGAAGTAAAGGATCCTCTGGACTACCGCAAGGGGTGGTATAAGTCAGGCCAGGGAGTGGAGTCGGTAGTAGGTGTCGCTATTCAACAAAACCCGCCGCAAGTCAGAAGGGGCTTGCTGTGGCGGGAGACTACAAGGTTGCTACTCCTGGCACAACTTTCTTACCGTGGAAGCTGAGGTGCAGCGTCGTACAAAATCGTGAGGCACACAGAAATACTATAAACAATTTCTAGAACACTTTCTCTCTAGTCACTAGGGCACTATTGATCCAGCAAGGGCACTAAGGAAGAGGAAAGGTTCAATAGGGTTAGCGTCCAGTGATACACAGTCACAGATGTGCTACCCAATCACCGGTGCTCTAGTCCTTTGACCCCTTACTGCCACAGCCAGTTTTGGCATTTCTGACAGAGCACCAATTTTTGAAATCTGACATGTGTCACTTTATGTGAGAATAACTTTTTGACACTTTTACCTATCCAAGTGTTTCAGAGAATGTTTTCTCATGACACATTGTGCTTTAAGTTAGTAAGAAATTTTGGTCCAAAAATCCTTGTTTATTTGTGAAAAATATCAAAATATTGTGAAAAATTTAACATTTTCAAGGTTTAAAAATTTCTGCGTGTAAGACAGATAGTTATTCCACTCAAAATAGTTTGTAACTAGCATCTACCATATGTCCACTGGCATAGTTTTTTAAATGTCTTTTTATTTTTTACAACATTAAGGGGCTTAGAAATTTAGTAGTAATTTTTCTCATTTTCAATAAATTTTGCAATTCACATTTTTTAGGGACCATTCCAGTTCTGATGTGGCTTTGAAGGGCTTGTATGATAGACACCCCCATAACTTACTCCATCTAAGAAACTACACCCCTTAAAGTATTCCAAACAGCATTTACAAAGTTTATTAATCCATTAGGTGTTTCACAGAAATTGAAGCAAAATGGAGGTGAAATTTCAAAATATCACTTTTTTTGCAGCTTTTCAAATTGTATCCATTATTCACAAGAACACGGTAGATGGGACCAGGAAAATGCAACTTAATATTGATTCCCTAGATTCTGCCATTTTTAAAGATATCCCATATGTGGCCCTATTGCTCTATTTGGCTCAACCACAAGCCTCAGAATAGGAAGAGCACCTACCTGACTTTGGGGTCCTATTTTCAATATGATTTTATTTAGGCGCCATTTCAGGTTTACGGACACCCTAAGGTGCTAAAACTTAATAAACACTCCTAAAAAGACCATATACTGGAAACTTCACCCCATAAGGAATATATCCATGGGTATAGTGAGTATATCAACCCAACAGGTGTTTCACAATTCTTTTTTAGCATTAGGATATGAAAATAAAAAAAAATAAAAAAAATTCCAATAATTTGCAATTTTAGCTGAAAATGTTTCATTTTTACAAAGAATCCTGGAAAAAAGCACCCCAAATTTTGTTACGCAGTTTCTTACAAGTTCAGCAATACCCTATTTGTGGGTGTAAACTGCTGTTTGGGCACATGGCATGGTGTACAAGGGAGGGAGTCCTATTTGGTTTTTGGAACACAGATTTTGGTGGATGCCATGTTGCACTTACAAAGCCCCCAAAGTAGCAGAACAGGTGAAACATTCCAGAAGTCGCACCACTTTGGATTCAACACCCCTCAAGGATCTCATCTAGGGGTGTATTGTGCATTTCGGGTGCACAAGTGTTCCATAGTTTTTTTGCACTGGGCCATGAAAATGGGGGTAAAAAAAACTCAGTTCTGCTAGTGTTTTTTGGGTTTCAATTCTACAGCATTTGCCTTTCAGGGTAAATGACAGGATAACTTTATTATGTGGGGCGCTACAATTGCAATAATATAAATTTTATATATTTGACAAGCTTGACAAAGACCAGTTTTTGTTTGAAAAGTTGCATGTTATCTTGGGTGTTTTGGAGGAATAAAATCTTTTTTCCTACTTTTTAAAACCCGCTGGATACTGTCTTCTTAAACATTTTTTTGTTTGGTTATTTTTGGCTCCATGGATTCAGGGGCTAAAGTCTTTACATCCTTAAGCAGCTGATTTGGCTGTGCTGCTGGAAACTATGGGCGACATGTATGATCGGGGCTGCATCAGTTATCTGGCGTATTTACAGTCCGATATCAGGCACAGCCCCGTTCATACATTTTCAAATCTCCGGCACGCCACTTTGGGGCACATTACATCACGCCTTTGTAATGCACCAGATCTCAGGCGGGGCGCACTTGAGCATTTCTGGATGCATTACAGTCGGAACAGGTATACCACTTTCAAAGTGGTATACCTGAGTCAGAACTGTTGTGCAAGCGTGTTCATAAATCAGGCGCATTCTATGCCTTTTTTAATCGCATGAAATTTGGTGTGTAAACACCAAATTTCATGCATGTCGCTCTATATACCCTGATACTATTAGAGATCAGTACAGAGCAGAAATGCTCTATGCTGGTCTCCATGGCGACTGTCAATCGCCATGCCTGGCAATGCCCACAATGCATTGTTGGCATGGTGACATCACAGACAGCCCAGGAGTGTTTCTTTCACTTCCCGGGTTGTCTGTTAGGAGACCAGCAGTGGCGCTGCTGTGCCGATTACAGACAGGAGGAGCTCACTCCTCTTCTCTGTACCTTTGCTATTGTGATCATGATAGATCGCGATAGCTTAGGGTTAATGCTTGTCTTCTGAAAACATCCTGATACATGCTGTACTTGACTGGAAGAGACGTGGTGTGCTGGGACTGTTTTGTTTGGAGTACACATCCATCTGAGCAGTGACACTGGTCTCCAGGGTTACTTACTGATACTCTTACTTGACCCTCGGAAGTGTTAACTAATCACATGGATTGCGCTAACTACCGGAAGTGCTTTGTGTTACAGAGGTCAACAGGAAATATTTAAACATTGACATTAAAGGTGAGTTTGCTGGGAATATTACCCAGAAGGTTTGGCCATATGCCACTTCTCACCTACTATCCACATACCATTTACAGGAAACTATGATTGTTCCCTCTGCCTCCATAGCCAGACATTAACCCTTATCTGCATGACTTCCTTTTTGTTTTGCTCATATTTTCATAAGTCCCCTGAAGAAGTGCTGAGAGTAGCACAGAAACATGTTGAGACATCTTTATGTCATAGATTAGGTGATAGTGGGTGTATGGTTCATGTTCGTGATGGAGTCTCCCTTATAAGCACAGGCATCCTGTTCTGCAGGTATTTAGAGTTTGTGCAAGTCAAGTAGGGTTTTATTAGGACTGTAGGACCTTTCTCATCCTGTATTCATTTACAGATTTTTTGTCAAGCATTCACCTGGGAGCATTTCGTATCCAATTCAAATTCTTACCTCTATGGATAACGGTAAGATTGTGATTATCTTCTTTTCTTGTAGTCCATTTGGCATCACCATTTTGTTGGTTATTATCAGGAATGTATTAAATGCTAACATTTTCTTTTCATTTGGAGAATTTGGGTGACCATTGTACAGAAATTCTGGCACTGGGTATTTTTTCTTGACAGCACTCACCTTGCAGAATAATAAATATGTTATTTAAATAGTTCAGACATATTCACACACAGTAATACCAATTTTTTTTATTTTTTATTGCATTTTTACGTAATAAATTAGAAAATGTGATCCCCTGAACTACTTTTAATATTTTTTTCTATTTTGAAAAAGTTTTTCAACATTTGACTTTTTTTATCCCCATAATGGATTTGAATATGTGGTATATTGCAGGTACCTCACTTGATTGCATCCTGCTATGAAGCCCTGAAAAGCGGTACTTATATAGCTTAGATTTGAGGTACTTTACTAGCCCCCTTAGCTTCCTTGACAATTGACTGGCATCCCACAATTATATGGGAGGGGGTTGGAGAACCTGAAAAGGTCCTGGCTAGACTACATCTAAATTGTTAAACTATCATGATCTGAGTTGTCTACATTTTTGCATGCCGTTGGATGTCAACAGCTGATACTTACTAACTATGTGTCATATATAATTATGAAGGCTTGCTGTCATTTTACCATGCAGCACCCTATTCAGATGTCATGACCTTGTTTACGGTGGTTATTCAATGATGTTAATGTTGTCTTTTAAAAGACCTCACAAGAGTTGACTTAGTAATTTAATCTTTGACTCAGCAACTTTATTATTAAGAGTTTGCTGTTTATTTAGCTATATATTTCTTTACAAGCATGGTTATCAGTTTTGATACTGAATAATTTTCTCATTGCAATATGTAATGGTGTGTAAGCAGTATGTCATACATCGGTAACTAACTGTAATAAAAAGAACAATGACATGTTCTACTTTCCAGGGCCGGACTGGGAATAAAAATCAGCCCTGGCACTAAGTCCCCAGCAGCCCACACACAATATCCGCTTAAAAAAATTTCCCTTGTTCTCGCACCTCGCCACTTTCTAAAATAAACTACACTATAAGGCTGCTTTCACACGGAGCACTTTTGATGCATTTTTTATGTGTTTTTGGTGTGTTTTTGTGCAGAAAGGCAGAGCAGTTAATGCTGTACATTTCTGCACAAAAAAACCATCGAAAAATGCACCAAAACCGCTCCGTGTGAGAGCTTCCTACACACAAGCAAGAAAGAAACCGTGGTGCAGAGAAACCCCTCGTCACAGAGTCAGGTGTGCACTTGCTTTCCAATCAGGGACAAGCCCACACTGATACTACATAAGCACCAACATAACCTACAACTCCACCAATCAGATCTCCAGTAGTCAGGTCACCATCACATGAATACAGCACTGACTCAACACAGAAGGAAAATGACCCCTGACAGCAGGGACTCACAAGAGACGTCATCTCTGATAGGAGTTGTTCTCTTCTCCTTTTCTTCTTCTGGCCCAAACCTCCATGATGTCTTCCCTGATGAGTCGTTCCCTTCCATTTCTTTCTCTGTCCGGTACAGCATGCAATGTCTTCTTCTCCCGGTCACTACTCGCCCCTGTAGAATTTACCACAAATACATCTTAGACTCCTCTCTTTTTCAGCACTTTCCTATCAATTCCCCAAACAGCGTATGTTAGACCGTAAAAATTAGAAATTAAAAAATGTCAGATAAGTGGCAAGTAAATAGGTAGACCCCCATTAGGTAGGTAAACAGGGCCTTCCTCCATTAATTTGGTAGGTAGACAGGGCCTACCCCTGTAATTGGCCCCCAGTAACTAGCCAGGTAGCTGGGGCTGCCTCCAGTAACTAGGCAGGTAGCTGGGGCTGCCTCCAGTAACTAGCCAGGTAGCTGGGGCTGCCCCCAGTAACTAGCCAGGTAGCTGGGGCTGCCCCCAGTAACTAGCCAGGTAGCTGGGGCTGCCCCCAGTAACTAGCCAGGTAGCTGGGGCTGCCCCCAGTAACTAGCCAGGTAGCTGGGGCTGCCCCCAGTAACTAGCCAGGTAGCTGGGGCTGCCCACAGTAACTAGCCAGGTAGCTGGGGCTGCCCACAGTAACTAGCCAGGTAGCTGGGGCTGCCCACAGTAACTAGCCAGGTAGCTGGGGCTGCCTCCAGTACCTAGCCAGGTAGCTGGGGCTGCCCACAGTAACTAACCAGGTAGCTGGGGCTGCCCACAGTAACTAGCCAGGTAGCTGGGGCTGCCCACAGTAACTAGCCAGGTAGCTGGGGCTGCCCACAGTAACTAGCCAGGTAGCTGGGGCTGCCCACAGTAACTAGCCAGGTAGCTGGGGCTGCCCACAGTAACTAGCCAGGTAGCTGGGGCTGCCCACAGTAACTAGCCAGGTAGGGCCAGTAATTAGCCAGCTAGGGCCAGTATGTAGGCAGGGCCAGTATGTAGGCAGTCAGGGCAAGTATGTAGGCAGTCAGGGCCAGTAATTAGCCAGCTAGGGCCAGTATGTAGGCAGGCAGGGCCACTAATAGGCAGGCAGGGCCAGTATATAGGCAGGCAGGGCCAGTATATAGACAGGGCCACTTATAGGGAGACAGGGGCAGTATATAGGCAGACAGGGCTGGTATATAGGCAGACAGGGCAGGTATATAGGTAGACAGGGCAGGTATATAGGTAGACAGGGCAGTATATCGGTAGCCAGGGCTGGTATATAGGTAGACAGAGCAGTATATAGGTAGCCAGGGCAGGTATATAGGTAGACAGGGCAGTATATGGGCAGACAGGGCTGGTATCTAGGTAGACAGAGCAGCATATAGGTAGCCAGGGCTGGTATATAGGTAGACAGAGCAGCATATAGGTAGACAGGGCAGTATATGGGCAGACAGGGCTGGTATCTAGGTAGACAGAGCAGCATATAGGTAGCCAGGGCTGGTATATAGGTAGACAGAGCAGCATATAGGTAGACAGGGCAGTATATGGGCAGACAGGGCTGGTATATAGGTAGCCAGGGCTGGTATATAGGTAGACAGGGCAGCATATGGGCAGACAGGGCTGGTATATAGGTAGCCAGGGCTGGTATATAGGTAGCCAGGGCAGCATATGGGCAGACAGGGCTGGTATATAGGTAGCCAGGGCAGCATATGGGCAGACAGGGCTGGTATATAGGTAGCCAGGGCTGGTATATAGGTAGCCAGGGCAGCATATGGGCAGACAGGGCTGGTATATAGGTAGCCAGGGCTGGTATATAGGTAGCCAGGGCAGCATATGGGCAGACAGGGCTGGTATATAGGTAGCCAGGGCTGGTATATAGGTAGCCAGGGCAGCATATGGGCAGACAGGGCTGGTATATAGGTAGCCAGGGCAGCATATGGGCAGACAGGGCTGGTATATAGGTAGCCAGGGCAGCATATGGGCAGACAGGGCTGGTATATAGGTAGCCAGGGCAGCATATGGGCAGACAGGGCTGGTATATAGGTAGCCAGGGCAGCATATGGGCAGACAGGGCTGGTATATAGGTAGCCAGGGCTGGTATATAGGTAGCCAGGGCAGCATATGGGCAGACAGGGCTGGTATATAGGTAGCCAGGGCTGGTATATAGGTAGCCAGGGCAGCATATGGGCAGACAGGGCTGGTATATAGGTAGCCAGGGCTGGTATATAGGTAGCCAGGGCTGGTATATAGGTAGCCAGGGCAGCATATGGGCAGACAGGGCTGGTATATAGGTAGCCAGGGCAGCATATGGGCAGACAGGGCTGGTATATAGGTAGCCAGGGCTGGTAGTTTAAAAAAATAAAATAAAAACAATACTTACATGAGGTCTCTGCTTCCTCTTCTGTCTTCCCTTGAGGCCGACAGCAGCAGATCGCAGGGCCGCGGAGCGGGTGCGCGATGACGTCATCACATCGCGCGCCTGCCCCGCGGCCTCCTGGGAGCTGAACAGACGGGATCAGAAGATCCCAGATGTACAGTCTCGGCTGATGCTTGCACCGCACGGTGCAGGCGACGGCCGTGATGGCTGCATGGCTGGGTCGGTGACCCGGCCGTGCAGCCGTGTGGCGAAGGGGGCCTGTCGGTCCCCTGCCACAGGGGTCCGGTCGCTGATGCGACCATTGCGGCCCCGGTAGTGCGCCACAGACAGGCGCTGGGACTCGGGGCCCGCCGGGGGGGAAACACTGGTCCCCTCGGAGGGCGATCCGAACCAGCCCCGTGGCCCGGACCCCAACGGCCCGTCGGGCAAAAGCCCGGTTTGCCCTATGGGCAGTCCGGGCCTGCTACTTTTTGTTGGAATGAGCACAAGATTTCCCCCCAAAGTTCACTTTATCCCTTGTCATGATGATTTCCTTAAAAGAAATGTTGCAGATCTTAACTATTTTATTCTACTGGGCAACAGGGCATAGTGCCTTGTTAAATTTTACTACAGAATATCCTTGTATACAGAACTATAACAGTTTCTTTCAATCCACGACTGGATCCAAATTACAAGTAGGTACAGTAATGTGCCACTGAATGCTTATTTAACGTTAATAACGCAGAACTTGCTGACAATATGAATCCTTATGCTTAAAAACTTGTATTTATTACAATAAAGTAGTTTGAAATCTTCAATTTGTCCTTTCTTTTATGTAATTATGGAAAATATGAAAGTTTTTCAATGCCTTTGTTTCCTTGACAGCAAAACTTTTATGATGCTACTAGCTTTTTACAGAATAATCAACCTTTCTCTAATGTTCATTATTTGCAGATTGATACATTTCCTATATGTAACTATATTGACAGAACTATAAAAATATTAAAATGAAGAAACTAACCATGTTAGAAAAGTAGAGCCTCTTTTCTAATATATACTAAGTCAAAGTCTATGAAGTGTTTACAAACTTGCCATCAACTTCATTTGTTCTCATTACCAGAGAAGCAACCTAATAAATTGATAATACATATAAGAAGAGCAACATACCTGCATTGTTGTGGTAACTTTCTTAGCTTCAGAAAGACAAAAGAAAGCATTGCACTGTTAACTTAAATAAATACTATTTAAAAAAAATAAATAAATAGAATAAATCAAACACTCAATCAGCGTAACAAAACAGAAAAAGTAGGTTTTTGTAATATTCCGTTCTTCAGGGGGAGCACCAATCTATTTTGCATGCTTCTAGAAAACTCCAACCCGCTCTAGCATGGGTACAGTATTTGTATCTCCACATCCCTCCATACTCTCTAACACCAGCCAATACAAGTATTTCTTAACTTTTTCAATGGAGAACTTGGCTAGGTCAGCCAGCTAGTGTGAACCTGGTAATCTTGATATTTCCAGACAAATGTTATTTTAAAATCTCAACAACCTTTTACATAAAGAATGACAAATGTAAGGAGTCATACTAGTATAGCTACATACTAAAATACCCTAAGTTTTAGAATGAAGAACATGACATTAGCAATCTAGTTGTACAATAGGATTGCACTTTGGATTTGGGTTAATGTCAAATTTGAAATGTATTCAAGAAATGTGATTCGGGCTAACACAATTTGAATTTTGGTCAAAAATGGTCTTGTTTCCAGTTATTTTCACATAAGGGTTATTTACATTATGGTAACCAGCAGTGATGCTGGGCTGGAAGTGCCAAGCAGTGGTAAATTAATGCATGAAAAATACTTACTCTAATCCTAACCCCAATTTAGGTTTAGAGTTACAAATGTGGTTAGGGTTAGAAAAGTCCTAAACCCGAATTTTTTACAAGTTTGGTTGAACCATTGTCAAACTGAACAAGGACTTATTCGAGCTGCTCTACTGTGCAATGTCACAGAAAAAACACCAACAAATAGTAAAATAGGAAACATAACTGTAGGGGCATTTTCTATTCATACAATAAAATATTTTTCTTAATTTATTATAATATGTCACAACAAGTGTACTGTAAAATATAATGTAAATCTTCCTTATTGTCAGTGCATGAAAATGTATTGAATGTTGTATTGCGTAGTACTAGATTAATTTAATGGAAAGCTTTAAATGGAAAGGTATTCTTGATGTTGTCATCATAGGTATGATAAAGTCATAATGGATAAATTGCACTCATCTGCAGTAAGTACAGTGTGGTTTACTGTAGGCTGTAAATAGGGTTACTTAATAACCAGGTTAGATTGGATCAGCGGGGAAGGAGAAAGAGGCTTGAGGTAGAAAACCATGATAAAGCTCCATTTTTCATGTAGTTAAGTTAGTATCATCAGATCAGTCATACAGAGAATAAGAGAAAACATCCCAATAATATTATATTGCTTAAAAATCATTGTAGCAAATATTATGGCAACAAAGCTGAAAAAGGATTTTTGCCTTTAAACATGATATTTTACTGGTTATGACCAGCAGATGGCAACACATAAGCATAATGGCATGTTAGCTCAAGACTGATCAATCATTACTATTCTGTTTCATTCTACTTCATGTTGTTTACAAATACCTTTAATGTATTTGTTAAAATTGTTACACCAGAATAATAACATTCTATATTCCCACTGTATAATTGAAACCCAAAATTCTTACAAATTCTATTATTGTACGTCTACTTATTTTGCGTCCCAGAAGCACCATAGGATTTAGACAAATTCTATGTCATGTTGCTTTAGGACATCACTGGTGTTGTAAAAATCATCATATTGATGCTGCCATAAACAGATGCTAACCTCACATCTTCATAAGGAGATAATGCTGGGACCATACAAAATGAAAAAGTAGTAAAGATGAATGATAATATGATCCAACAAATTTTTCATCTGAGCAACATTTATTGTTGGATCGATCTTATCATTATTATTATAAATTTAGTCATTGGATATATTGATGTGTACTTTCTTAGTCATTTATCATCATTAATGCATCTTACAAATTTCAGAGTGAAAGTGGCCTGTCTGTAGTATGTTTTGTACGGCTATCTTGATTGATGCCATCCAATAGGATCTTATTCTTAAAGATGTAAATATTCCAATAGCACCTAAGGGAAAAATAGGTAGATGACTTGATAGAAAGATAAATAGAAAAAGCAGCACTTCTCCAAAAGATTAAATAATTTAGGATGCCAGTGATTTAGACTTTGTCTTAAAGTCTGTCTCAAAATAGATCTAGAAATACAGTAGTAGCAGTCCGCATTTAGCAAAGTGCAAAACTGACTCTTTATTGTCCAGCAGGCAATATTTTGGCTTTCCCAGATTCATTTGCAAACTTAGGAGAGAGCTAAACTGACATATGTCATGATGGAACAAAGGATCGTGTTTTTACTTTACTACTTGCAGAGTGCTGCAATTTTTTCCTTTATATCTAGATAGATTGGTACCTCATTTTTGGCTGTGTATATCACTGATCAAGGCTGTTTTACTTTCCTTTGGAAGGGGAAAAGTCTCTCCTTAAGGAGAGGAACCAATAAATTGGTCGGTGTGAGGGTTTACTTGCCATTCAGACCTCACTGTTTTGCATAAAGCAATGGCTTATGGGAAAAGAGCTGAGGAGCGCCACAGCGCACTCTATTGGATGTAGTTATCCTCAGTTCACATGTAGCTCGCAGGAGCCTAGCAATGTGAAAGGGATTTGAGCCAAACCAGTTAAGTTTGGCTCAACCAATTTATTGGTTCCTCTCCTTAAGGAGAGACTTTTCCCCTTCCGAAGCCACTCTTGCCTCTCACTCAGCCAACCAGTAAGCTCTACACTGCACTGACGAGGGGCAAATACCCCAAAACAGCTGTCTGTAGTTGGACTTAACTGGTTTGGCTCAAATCCCTTCCACATTGCTAGGCTCCTGCGAGCTACATGTGAACTGAGGATTACTTTCCTTTGGTATTACCTGCCTGAGCATATTTTAAGAGTCTTATTTGGTAGCATCTTAAATGAGGTCATCTTGTGGTGGATGAGTCCACCCAATTTGATTAAAGTGTGCACTCACACAGCTATATAAATGTAAATCTCACATTTACATGTATAGTAAATATACCACAACAATATATAACAGCAGGATGTCTGAGACCTTTACATACAGCAGTGTAATATGCCTGGAGGGGGGCAGAGGACAGGATGGCACATAGTAGTTGTCACGGTGGCAGGAAACACCATACATTTCATGTCACTCTGTGACCAATTACAGTTAAGAGACGGACCTGCAGGTGATGGTGGTATTCCCCAGGGGCACACTCTGATGTTGTGATGAAGGTGCCCATGGTGTCAGGTGCAGGTACAGAAAGCAGAAGAGCAGACGAAGGGTTAATGATGAAAAATATGGTTAACACGTCCTTTTATTTCTCACATAGATGTAAAACACAGAAATCCATTCCTTCATTTTACACAGTCTTTTCTCTACTTTAGCACACACCAGCAGCAGGAAAATCATCCCATAAATCCATAATTTATCCCTTTGCGATTTCGGATTAAAACTGCAAGGAGTAGACTGAGTAGAACCCCAGGAGAACTGGCAATCGACTACTTTCTTTGATCCAACTTTAAGCCTTATAAGGAGCATTCCTTATCCCCAGAAGAATGAGCCATGCCACATTCTAGGCATCATCTGGGCAGTAGGCCAAAGAGGGACGTTCTTTCCACTAATTCTCAATAATCTGTGGATGACTTCAAACCAGATGGCTGCAGCTTCCCTCCATTGTAAAATGGCAGAAGGGAGGTGCTTTTTTTATACTTTTAATTTTTTTTTAACTTTAACATGCAGTCACTCTAAGTTACATGTCCATTAGGGGCCACAATCGCTTGTATAACCTTCTGCATTATAGAGATAATGCAGCAGTTATACAAGCGATTGCGGGCCCTAACAGACAACTACTTTAGAGTGACTGCATGTTAAAGTAAAAAAAAAATTAAAAGTATAAAAAATGTTCAGCGTTGCAGCTGTAAAGATCCGATCTACTAAAGTATAACATATGTATAACATATATATATATATATATATATATATATATATATTATATATATATATATATATATATATATATATATATATATATATATATAACAGTATATCCCGCACACTGAACACCGTAGAAGAAAATAAATTCCAAACATCAACATTCTTTTGGTTTTTTAAAGAAATAATGCAGAAGGGTGTTCAAGGCAGGAGCTAATAGAAGCACTTACATGGCAAATATGGAAGCCTTCATTAGGCTTTTAGATGCCATGGTAACTGATCAGCACCCTGCAGACTCGTTGTGGGGGAGGGGATCAGAGTGAGGAAAAGTACACTATCAGTGAATGAATGACCTCTATATTTCCTTTCCAGCATTATGACATACAAATATGTCAAATCTCCCAGTGATAACTCTATGAGAAGGATCTGGGAAATTACTGAGTCTCTAGCTGCTAGATTCACTCTCCCCCCCATATAACACAGCCTTATACATTTCGCTTCCCCTCTACCTCCTGTCTGATAACAGAGGGGGGAGCAGAGTGTATTTCTCAAATTTTTTTAATCATTTCAGGCTCTATGCATAACTGTTTACACCAATGCAGGTGTTCTGGTTACAAGGAGCTTGTGTAGTTGACAGCTCTTCAGATATGAGAACTGACCATTGCACAAGGTCTGTAGAGCTGTGACATCCTCTCCATTTCACTGCTCATACATAATGATGATGTCACCAGTCTTCAGTGAGGGAAGACAAACCTACTGGAAGGAGAGACCCACTCTTAAATTTAAAGCTGTAATAAACAGAGAAACAGCTCAGGTCTGAAAAAGCCTGTGATGAGAAAACCCATTTAATGGTTCATTGAGAGAATTTTTTTAGATCTATAGCTATGTGGTTTATTCGTTTTCCATTTACAAACTAGCAAAAATCAATGAGAAAATAGCAAGTTCGATAACTGCATTCCACCTTCTTTCATAGAGCGAAATAGGAAGTCCTTCCTTATTCTGGCTCTAAATTTATTCCAGATAAAAATGCTAAGTAAAGTTTGAATTTATGAAAGGTGGATACAGGAATTAAATATGGGATACACCTTCAAGTATATATAAATTTAGAAAGTAGAAGCAGTTCGAAGACATTTATTTTGGCCAGCCAAGACAAAGGAATGGAGTTTAAAGGTTTTGTTTTAGTTTCCAGGGATGAGAATTATGAGTAATAATTAACCTTGAAGTTCAGATTTTTATACCTAAATAGTCTATAACTGTTTCTGCCCAAGCAAAACCAAATTTTTCCAAGACTGACCTTTGTGAGGTCTGATTAGTTAGGGGCATTAGGGAGGATTTTGACTTATATATTTTATAAAAGGAAAGCTTGGAAAATAAATCCAAGGACTTGATAATGGTAGTTAATAAAATAGGAATCAATTTGCACTAGGAAAAAGCAGCATAAACCGCACATCCTCATACTATACAGTGATCTACTACTTTCCCAAAAATTTACAAAAGTGAACATGAGGTTCTTAGTATATTTTTTATCTAGTTGTATAAGACCATTTGTTACTTCATGGGGACCTCTTTAAAGTGTGTCCCTACACCAATGGATGTAGCACTGCATGGTGATCACCGCTGCAGAAACAGCCACACCTGCGTGGGAAACAACCCAGTTGCCCACCAACACCACTGCTTTCAGACCTGGTCCCCTGACTCTGTGATGCATATGGTAGGTCACTGTGAAGTGACAAGTGGACTTGTACTGTTTGATGAAAAAGTATTCTGAGAACATCAAGTTAAATTTTGTAAATTTTTGCTGAGAAAGCAGTAGATCAACGTATAGTATGAGGATGTGTGGTTCAAGCTTCTTTTTCCTTGTATAAATTAAATGAAATAGTAGGAGATGAGCATAATAACAACACATCGTCTGCAAATAGACTTATCTTGTGATCTTTAAAGAGGAGGGAGTGGCAGACAGGGATGCTGTCCATAAATAATGTAGAAGGGAGAGATGAAGGCAACCTCCGAATCCAAAGAGTTGTATGAAAACTCTGTCTATGGCAGCAAGCTGGACGAGTCGTCTTGACGTGCCGAAATGAATTGGCACACAAGAACCTTGAGACAAACTGAACCCCCCAGTCTGAGACAATATGCTGGTTGAATCCGTGCAAATGAAAGATGTGCAAGATAAAAAGGCTGGCGAGGTGTGGAGCAGAGGGTAGGCTTGGCAGAGGAACAAAATGTGACATTTTAGAGAACTGATCAGTGACTAGCCAAATAACAGTATTACCGGAGGAGGGAGAAAGATTGTCGATGAAGTCCATCTTCATGTAAGTTCATGGGAATCCGCTTAGGTTGCAGCAGATCAGTTGGTTTGTGGTGAAGCGTCTTGTCGTAGGCACAAGTGGTACAAGACCCTACAAATTCTTTGGTATCCTTAGTAAGATCTAGCCACCAATAGAAGTGGGAGATTAATTGATATAATTTTTGTACACCAAGGTGCCTGGCCACCAAAGAGCAATGTCCCCATTTCCAAATTTTCTGCTGGAGCACAGGACGCACATACTGTACATCTTACCTGGAGGAACAAATTGGAGGTCAGTGGGAGCTGCGAAGATCAGGCATTCAGAGGACATGATGTGCCGAGGGGCTCTTTCTTCCCCTATCATGTCAGAGGCATGAGAAAAGGCATTGATATTCTTCCCTGTGGAACAGAAATGGATCAGGAAATTGAACCGCGAGAAGAAGAGGGACCACCTGATTTGGCACGGATTGAGATGTTGAGCCGTCTGGAGGTACAGGAGATTTTTGTGGTTGGTGTAAATATTGATCGTAGGTGGTGCCAGTCTTCCAAGGCTAGTTTGAGGCTTCTTGGTATCTGGTCAGGACAGAAAAGGTGCAGAGGTGAATGCTAACTTTAATTTAGAAAAGGCTTCTTCGGCCGCTGGAGGCCATAGCTTCGGGTTGCCATTCTTCTTGTGGATCGCCACGATTGGAGCCACCAGCATAGAGAAATGTGGGATGAACTGCTGGTAGTAGTTGGCAAAACCCAGAAAACTCTGTATGGCCCAATGATTGACAGGACGTGGCCACTGCAAAATGTCTGACAACTTTGCGGGTTCCATCTGCAGACCCTTTTCCGAGATGATGTACCCGAGAAAAGGAAGACTGCTCTGGTGGAGTGGAAGAAGCACTTCTCCAACCTGGCGTAGAGGTGGTTACTTTATAGATGCCTCAGCACCTGGCACACATGGATCCGATGGGATTTTGGGTCGGACAAGAGAACCAGGATTTCATCCAGGTAAATGACAACACAGGTATACAGGAGGTCTTTGAATATGTTGTTAACAGATTCTCCTCTAGTCGTCGGGACCATTCTTGCAGGGTCAGGTAGGCTCTGTCCACTTGCATGGGCTCCTCAATGGAAGGCAGTGGGAGTGGCAGTTGAGGCCTCTGGAACCCCCGAAGCAAGATAGGGTAGATGACGTGACCGGACCGGTTTGCGTTCGTGTTGGACCTCCTCATATCTTTCAGAAATTTGCGTAATTTGAGATACGTGTGCCTCCTCAAGCGCTAAGTTTTAAATTTTTTGATATTCTATTGGGATTTATAACATAAAGTTTTTGGATTACCTTTTATCTGATGTGCTGGAACTCTGCTCTTTTCTGGATGGTGTACGTTCCCACTGACAGCCGAGAGGTTCTTGTTTCCTTGCACCGGACTTAAATCACCACACCAAAGAAATGGACAAAATGAAAAGGTGAGTCAACACCCATTTTTTCCTTTTGAAACTGTGTCATTTGGGGACAATTCCGAGGCCAGGATATGGAATTTTACAGCATATTCTCTGACAGAGAGGTCACCTTGACATAGATTTAATACAGCTGTTTCGGTAAAAGTGGCACAGCCTGGTTCCTCGAAGACACTGTGGACTTCGCTCAGGAAGGTAGAGAGATTGTCTGTGACTGGATCATCTCAGTCCCAGAGAGGCAAAGCCTAAGCCAGGGCTTTCCCAGACAGAAGGCTGACCATGAAAGCTACTTTAGAGCTTTCGGTTTGAAACTGACTGGCCATTAGTTCCACATACAGGGAGTACTGGGTGATAAAGCCCCTGCAGGCCTTGGGTTCCCCATAAAACTTTGTCAGCATAGACAAATGTAGTTTATGACTTACGGACAACGCAGGAGCTGATGACGTTGAGATAGCCTTGGTAGATGGCTGCTGTAGCAGAGTTGGGAGGAGCTGCTGCATTATAGCGGTCAGCTGGTTGAGCTGCTGCATCTGTTGTGTGATCTACTGCAACTGCTGGGCCACAATGATGGTGAGGTATGTGATGCTTGTCAGAGGCACCTTGGCAATCCATGGCCGGATCTAACTATAACAGCAGAAGTAGTGGATCTTCTGGATCACCGCAAGCATTGGTATAAGCTACGACATGGAGTAGCTACTAAGTAGTATTCACCAAAGCCCGCTGTGGGAGACTACCAGGTTGCTACCCCTGACACATCTTGCTTCAGGTGACAGGCGGGTTGCAGCATGGTATAAAATCATCAGGCAAGCTCATAGTCAGGGACAGGCAAGAAGGTTAGGACAGGAGGCTAAGGTTCGTGGTCGAGAAACAGATGCAACTGATACATTACACGGTAAATCAACGGAACAACTTGAGAGTGCTATCTCTCTAGGCATGAGGCAGTATAGATCTGGCAAAGAACTAACCAATTACGGACATGCTGACCAATTACCACTAATTATTGGTCAACAGAGGAGTGCGGAGGAGCAAGAGCGCAGCTAGGTAAGTCACTGCTGGCAGTAGGAGCGTGCCCGCAGCCCTACATGCGGTCCATGGCGCCACCTGTCCTCAGCATCATACGGGGAGAGGTGACACGAGTGCGTCTATGGCCCGACATGTGGACTGTAGGACGGCTCATAACAAATCATTCCATGATTACTTGTTAAATTGAAAAATGCTTGAAAAAAGTGACATGGAGAAGGATTTTGGAATCCTAATGGACAGTAAACTTAATTGTAGCAGCCAGTGTCAGACAGCAGCAGCCAGGGCAAATAGGATCATGGGGTGTATTAAAAGAGGCATAGATGCACACGATGAGGATATCATTCTCTCCTTATACAAGTCACTGTTCAGACCACATATGGAATATTGTGTACAGTTTGGGCACCAGTGTACAGTAAAGTCATTGTAGAGCTTGAACAGGTTCAAAGGCGGGCAACGAAAGTAATAAAAGGACTGGGTGGACTGCAATACCCAGAAAGATTAGCAAGGTTATGGTTATTTAGTTTAGAGAAAAGACGGCTTAGGGAAGGGGGGGCATAATAAATATGTTTAAATATATCAAAGGCCAATATAGTGATCTCTCCCAAGATCTATTTATACCCAGGATTGCATCGAGAACAAGGGGGCAAACCTCTATGTCTTGAGGAAAGAAAGTTTCTACATAAACATAGAAAGGGAGACTGTGGAACTCTCTGCCAGAGGAACTTGTCATGGTGAATTCACTAACAAAAGTTCAAAAAGAGTCTGGATGCATTTCAAGAGTGCAATAATATGACAAGTTATGGTGACTAGGATTCTGGAGAAGGGTCGATGATCCAGAGATTTATTCTGATTGCCAGATAGGATTCGGGAAGGAATTGTTTCCTTAAAATAAGGACAATTGACTTCTACCTCATGGCTTCTACCTCTGTCTTCCTCTGAATCAACACTATAGGACAATAGGTTGAACTGGATGGATGTCTGTATTTTTTCGGCCTTACAAACTATGTAACTATGATAATATGTCAGTATATACAATGGGAGGGAGGACCCATGAAAAACCATGGAGGAGAAAGAAGTGGGAGGAGGAGGGCAAAATAATTATAAAAAGTAGGGGAAAATACAAAGGTAACTAGGGAGTAGTACTGTAAGTAATGTTAGCTAAAAAAAAGGCTGCTGTAAAAATGTGTGTATAAAAGAAGACAGGATCAGGCTCATACTGGAAACTCAGAACATCAGATCCCACATGGACATTTGTTAGCATTAGGATGTAGCAATATTTCTTATGCACAGACATGTTATATTTATTGCAATGTATCAATGCTTTATAAGGAAAAGGCTATAAATAATATGTATTAATGTTTTGTGTGCTACAATGTGTTTTCTAAAGGTTTCAATCATTCATATAATCTGAGGTCAATAAAAAGCTTAGCTGTTTCATAATAATTTAACCTGCTATTGATTATGTGACCTCCGACCTTCAGAAATGCTCTGGAATGTTTCACAGCTATGCTTTATTCAGTTATCTTCAAATATTTGAAATTTTGCAGATTTATTTCATTTTACCCTAATATCAGAGGAAATAAGCATATTACTGGAAACAAGTCAGATTGTAATCCCTTACAAATATGCAAATTAAACATAGCAGAAACAGCAAAACTATTTTTAACACTACCCAGCAGTCAAACTGATTATAGTATGTTTTGTCAGATTCAAACATCTGCAGAAGTGCTCTTCACACTGTGAACATGCATTATTGTTAAAAACTGCATTTTATACTCTATAAGGCTTTATTTACATTTTCTGCTTATAAACATCAAAAATTTTGGCAAAGTCATATTTGCACAAAAACTGTTAAAGTTTTAAAAATGAAGTAATAGGAAGGCAGAAATTTACTGTAATTTAGTTTAGAAACTGGCGTAAATCATGGTGCAAAGGTGTTGACTTACTTCTCTGGCATACAGGCAAAGAAAGGATTTGTTTAGAAGCATGCACCACTTACCCACTTTTAATATTAAGATTTTGTTTATTTTTTTTTACTCCACCTCCCAAGAGCCATAAATTTTACATAGCCACATGAAGGATTGTTGCATTTTTCAACTGTACCACTTATTATATCACGTAATTTTGTGTAAAACACACACAAAAAAATGTGCAGTGTAATAGGAAAACATGCTATTACACAGTGGACAAAATTGTTGACACCCTCTCCGCTAAAGGGAGAAAACCCATGAAGGTCTTCGAAATAAATTGAAACTTTCAAAAGTAATAATAAATTCAAATTTACTGAAAATCAAACAATGAAAATCAGATATCGTGTGAATTGCAAATTATGGTATAATGGAAAATTTAAATAAAAAAAAATAAATAAGTAGCCTGGATAAAAATGATGGAACCCCTTAGAAAAGACTGAAAATAATCTTACCAGGCATCCTGTAATAACATCACAGGTGTCTTGAAACTTGCAATCAGTAAGTCTGCCTGATATAGGGTTAATAGTAGTCATTGTGCTGTTTGGTATCATAGTGTGTGCTACACTGAAGAAGGACCAAAGGAAATTAAGAAGAGCGTTGCTTAAGGAGATTAGAAAGAAAGTATAGACAAACATGTCAAAGGTAAAGGCTATAAGACCATGTCCAAACAGCTTGAGGTTCCTGTATTTTTTTCAGTTGGTTATCCCCCTTGCGGAGAAGAGTCCAATTATTATTACAATTTTTTAGCATAAAACATGACAGTTTCACAAATTCAAAACAGAATAATTAAACATTAATATTGCAAAAATTTACATAAAATTTACATTAAGTTCACATTAAATTTAGATAAATTTACATAAAATAATTCCAAGCATTATTCTCCTAGTTATTAGACATAGTGACACTTTGTTTCCTGTCTAAGAGGTAATATAAATGCATTTAGCTAAACCACAGCATTCAAACATCTTTTTCTATTGAAATGTTGTGTTTAAAAACTAGAATGTGCTCCGGGAAATGGTGAGATGTGGATGCTGGTTAAAAACTATCTTAATCTGGAAAAGATAGAAGTGGAATCTGCTAAATTAACCTTAACTGAAGGTTTCTACACAACCTGGAAGCCTTTTATTGAGGATTTTTTGACTAAGGAAGAAATCAAATTGTTTGTCCTCTCTTTTCGGAATACCAAATGGTACCTAGAAGGGGAGCTAACAGACTCCCTGGGGAGACTTAAGCTTTGATGGATAATTAAATCACAAATTCAGGAAAGCATCTCATATCTGACACATTCCCACTAATATTGGGAGTCGCGCTTTATGATCTTAAATGACTTGAGAACTCATGACACGTGAACCGATATCTTACGTTCACCCGATTCTTCTGACCATTCTGGTGGGTGTGGTTGTTTTTTGTTTTTTTTCTTCGTTTAAACCCAGGTTGGTTGTTACTTTTATTGTTTTAAAGAAAAAACAAACACAAAATAAAACTGGTTTCATGTCTCTATATTATAGCATGTTGTTTTTTTCTTTAGTATCAGATGAACATGATGCAAAGTTTTAAATGTGATTTATCTATCTCATCTGACAATGTTCAACATTTTTTTTTATTGGAATTACTCTTGGTAACATGCTTCATGTTTAAAACGTTTGATAATACTTGTCAATGTGCATGAACCTTAATAAACACATTTATAAAATAAAAAACTAAAATGTACCTGGCCTTCCAGAGTACAGATTTGACACAGTTCACCGTCTTCCATGCAATTACTTTTTGAACAAGCATACCAATAGTACATATTAAACAGTCTCATAAGTGCAATATTTTAGGCCCGCCACCTTCTGCAGCAGGGGTATAATCTTGCTCCACAGATTATTTGCAAAGTAGCAATCCCAGAAGATGATGGAATGATGGATTCTTCATATCCACATCTTTCTCTTGGACAGGTAGTGTACCTTGCAAGATTTCGACAGTGTTGGAATGCCCGGCATTGAAGACATTGGTGCATGCAATTCTAGGCTAGGTCCTTATGGAAATTAAAAAGATAAAACACATTAGACATTTTCCATATAAAAACACAACACTCTTCTCTAAAAGTACCTATTTTGTCTGTCCATTCATTATCCCTTAGACTGTCTAAAAGCTTTGTACTGTTTTTAAAATCATTACAGCTTTTATGTACCAGGTTAAAACAACTCACAATCTCCATTAAAATTTCATAATGATCGGGTAATGTAAAAGCATAAGGTAGAAACTTATTTATTTCAAACAACCCATACCTCTGTATGAAAAGCCCATTATTGTACCGTAATAGATAAGACCACAAGTGATTTTTATTTCAAATGTTAAAACAGTAGAAAAAATAGTTAATTAAAAGGAATCTATTGAAATCCTGGAACTTTCCTCTCACTCCCCCCTCCCTGTTTGTCTCATCTGTATACTATTTCTCTTTTTAGCTTTTCCACATTTTTGAACCCTCAAAAAAGGTAAAACATGCTTTTATGATTTTTTCAGGGAATTTGGGGGAACACAAGGCTCAAATATTATAAGATGGGTAAAATAGTCATTTTTAAAATTAGTATCTTACCCTCCATTGTTAACTTCCTGAGATTCCACATGCACAGTTTCTGATTTACCTTTTGCGCCGCCATGTCCTAGCTGTTAAAACCATCATTAGCCTCACTGAAAGAGACACCTAAAATGGTTACAGAGCCAGACAGCGGAACTGCAAAATATCTTAAAACCATGTTCCCGATGTTTAAAATGTTGCTTTTACTAAAATTCACTTTAAAACTGCACTCGCAGCAATAAAATTCTTGTCTCAATGATCTCGGGAGTGATGGGGCGTCCCTACATAATATTTCAACATCTTTCATATACCCCACTTCTTTAGCCTCTACTCCACTTCCCCTGGGTAGGGGGACCCCGCAGATCAGCTTGTCCCTTCTAATCGTACATAGTAGTGTCTGCTTCCCTCCAGACTGTAAAAAAACTAAAATAAAAACTAAAATAAGAAAGATTTTCTTTAGGAATATTAATATCTTGAGGCAAGATACACTGCTGGCGGATATAATTGATGAAGGTATATATATGGTTGCCAAACGGAGCAAAACAATAGGTAACATAATTTCTCCCAGTAGTTTCTCAAGTAAAAAGAACACAAGTAATTGGCTCTCTGTAAAAGTTTTTTTCCCATGTAATAAACAGCGATGCAGTATATGTAAATACACAGTGAAAACGGATGTATTTGAAAAATAATAAGCAAAGTAATAAAGTGTATAAAATAGATGACTTCATTAATTGTGATAGCGACCATATTGTACATGTCATACAGTGTATTGCCTGCAGGTTGTTGTACATTGGAAGCAGCATCCACAAATTCAAAATAAGGGTTTCGGAACACCTAGCCAGCATTAAGAAAGGCTGCTCTACACATTCAGGAGCGGCTAAACATTTTGTGGATCAACACGCATCGCAATAAAAAGTTTCCGTTACTATGCGATAGAAAAAGTGAATAGTCCATCTGCTGGTGGAGACTGGCAACACATGTTGCGTCTCAGAGAAGCCCAGTGGATTTACACATTGGAAACTAGAGCACCGCAAGGTATGAACCTTAGAAACGATCTTGCATATATATATTAAGAAATGGCTTTGCTTCCCTTTAACAACAACAACAAGATATTGTATATAACAATATGTTTTTGTTCTATGATTACGTTTTTAACTTAAATTTTAATGAAGGAAATTACGTAAAGGTGTGAGGTAATAGAACCTCCCCCTTTTTTCCCTTTATATGGAAAATCATGTTAACGAATGTTGTACCTTCCGTGAACAAGGGCTAGTTTTTGCCCGAAACGCATTGAAGTGTCTGTGTACCCCCTGCGAATATGATGTGATATATTAAAAGCAGCAAAACTTTGCATGAAGTCCGCTGGTTCCTATTGTATTTTTCTCGAGTTTTGGGCTCCTGCCGTGAGTCGAATTAACCGGGCGTTGACTGAGGGCTAGCTGCGGAATGCCAGATTAACACAGATGCTTTGAAACGTCTAAAGAAATGGTGAGTGCCAACGTTCTGTTGTAAAACCATCATTAGCCTCACTTAAAGAGACACCTAAAATGGTTACAGAGCCAGACATCGGAACTGAAAAATATTTTAAAACCATCTTCCCGATGTTTAAAATGTTGCTTTTACTAAAATTCACTTTAAAACTGTACTCGCAGCAATAAAATTCTTGTCTCAAAGATCTCGGGAGTGACAGGACGTCCCTACATAATATTTCAACATCTTTCATATACCCCACTTCTTTAGCCTCTACTCCACTTCCCCTGGGCAGGGGGACCCCGCAGATCTGCTTGTCCCTTCTAATCGTACATAGTAGTGTCTGCTTCCCTCCAGACTGTAAAAAAACTAAAATTTTTCTTGTACAGCCATCATAAAATGCTATTAAAGACTTTTAAAATGCCACTGGTATACCCATCTTCTCTAAAACCTTAAAAATATAAAAATGGGACATCCTTTCAAAAGGTTTCTCAAAGTCCAAGGACATGATGTCTAAGTTACTTTTTTGGCTTTTGGCATCTTCTATTGCAACCTGCAAAATTCAGGTTGTCCCATATACAGTACTTCTCCCGGGTGCTTCACAAACTGGATCTAAATGTATGCTTTTATCAATTACTTTTTTAAGGTGGTTTACACAAATTGTAGCCATTATCTATTAGTCACAGTTCCACTCTGTCCCCTTTCTTGTATAACAGAGAGACCTCACCCTTCCGCCATGAGTTTGGGAGTACTTTTGAGTTAAAAAGCTAAAAAGGGAGAATAAGTCTTCCTTTAAAAGATTATAAAATTTCACATAAAACTCGTTGGTTATACCATCCAGCCCAGGCACCTTCCATGCATTAAAATAGTCTCTAAAATCTCTGAATCCATCAGCTGTTCCAGTAAAACCTGCTGAGAAGAGGAGTCTAAAATAGCTGTGATCTCCTTCAGAATCTGATCCACAGATTTTACATTAAAAAGTTCAGAATCAAAATAAAAGCTGGATGTTCCTGATACTAAAGCAGCATATATTATTCATAAGTTTAGGGTTTATAAGACTGTAGCCAACTTTCCAGGATGTGTCCACAAGAGTAAAATTGATGAAAAATTGAAGAGACAAGTAATATGAATGGTAACCAAAGAGCCCAACAACTTGCAAAGAGATTAGAGGTCAATTTCAAGGACAAGTTACATTAGTGTCATTTCCATCTGCTATTGTCTTTGCCAAACTGTACTTAATGGTTGGTGAGCGAGGAGGAAACCACTGTTGAAAGCAAATTATAAAAAAGCAAGACTGATATCTTCCAAACTGCATATTGACAAGGAGGCTGCTTTTCTGCATCTGGCACAGGATATCTTGAATCTGTGCAGGGTAAAATGAAATCTTAAGACTAGCAAAGAATTCTGAAGCGAAATGGGCTGCCCAGTGTCAGAAAGCTTGGTCTCAGTCACAGGTCATGTGTCTTACAACAGGATTATAACCCAAACGCACAACTAAAAACATCCAAGAATTACTAAGAACAAAGAATCGGACTATTCTGAAGTGGCTTCTATAAGCCCTGACATAAATCCTATTGAACATCGCCAGAAGGAGCAGAAACATGCAGTCTGGAGAAGGTGCCTTCATACCTGACATAAGAACATAATAGGTGCCAAAAGAGAATTATGGGCAGTACTGCTGTCAGGGGCCCTAATCAAAAAGACGCCCACTGATATGTTAAAAATAGGAACTAGTAATGGGTGAGGGCCCCATTTGATTTGGATGTATGGGGCCCTGCAATGGTCAAAAGATGACTGATGGCAGCCCTGCCTGAGACAGCTGGAACAGTTTGCTCATGAGGAGTGGGCCAAAATACCTGTGGAGAGGTGCAGAAGTCTCATTAAGAGTTACAGAAATCATTTGTTTACAGTAATTGCCTCAAAAGCTTGTTCAACAAAATATTAAGTTAAGGGAACCATAATTTTTGTCCATGCCAGTTTTAATTACTTTTTTTTTTTTTTTCAGTTGAACAAAAATACCAAAGCAATGTTTGATTTTCATTAGTTGATTTTCACTAAATTTATTATTACTTTTGTCAGCTTTAATTTATTTCAGTGACCATTGTGGCTTTATTTTTCTTTAATGGAAAGGTAACAGTTTTGTCCATGTGAATGCTTTTTGTGGGGATTTTGTTTTTATGGATTTCACTGTGTGTTATAAATGACATGTTAATTTAATTCTGTGGGTTGGTACAATTCCAGGGATGCCATATGTATATAGTTTTCAATATGTTTATTGACTTTATAAAAAAAAAAAAAAATCTAAAATTTTCTGAGATCAATAACTTTTTATTTTTTGTTTATGTGCTAGGTCAATTTTTTTCTGGGTACAAGTTTACTTTTTATTGGTATCATTTTGTGATAAACGGAAATTTTTTATTTTATTTTTAGGGGGGTAAAGTAATAGAAAATCTCTCACAATTTTAGTATATGCTACTGCATTTACTGTGTGGGATAAAAAAATATATATATTTCAATAGATTGAACCTTTCAAAATAGCGCAGTCTCTGAAGTAACAGTAGCCTACAATATTTCCAACATGTAATGGTTTTTCATGGGACATTGTATCTTGAAACCAGACTCAATATACAATGTCACAGACTTTTATTGAAATGCACGGACTGATTCACATGTCTAGTAGCGTTTCTCTACAGTACAGTGCGGTACTACATGTCCTGTACTGCTCTTTACCTGTGCCAGGATGAGTGCCTTCTTTGGACACCAGCTGAGAGCCCCATTATCCTGTTTCTGGCATATTATATATAAAGCACATGACTAATAGTAGCTCTTATCCTAAACATAGAAAGTGATTTACAGATGTTAGCAGCTCTTCTTGACATTTATATGGTTTTATTTACCTTTATCAGTTATCTGCTGAAATTGATTTCATCTCAATTTGGTGTCATGTTACATTGATATTTTGGGGCTTCAAAACCAATTACCAGTTTGATATACAGTAAATGGTTCCAGTATACCATGATTTCAACATACAATGGTCTTCCTGGAATCAACATTTTATATTGAAGGACCACTGCCAATCTTTTTTCATATATTTTGCAGTTTTCTCCACCATACTTAGGATTAAGACCAGTGTATGGAACTACAGTTTTAATAACCTCCCATGTTTATGGCACAGGTCTCCAACTTATACAACTCCTGTACATATCATATAGTTGTAAAAAAATGTCACTCATAGACCACTGTGTAAAAGAACATGTACCACATGGTGTCTGACTTTATAAGAAAGCAATACTGTCTATCCTTAAAAATGGTTTGCCAACACATACTTGATAGATGCCAAAATTAGACTGTTTTGACATCCATTGGAGTTTAAGAATACACTGAATGTACCGGGTCCGTCACTGTAAGGGTCTGTCCACATGGCATAGTTTCTTGGTCAGATTTTCAGACAGTTTGAGGATTTGGAAACTATCTGAAAACCAACAAGAAACCATCACCATAGATTTTATTAGAAAATCCTTCAGTAGTCTACACTGAACGGATTTTCAGAAGGATGGCTTTTCAACAACAGGCGATCCGAAAAACTTGGAACATGCACAATATCCTGCCCTGTTTTTGGGCCAAAGGTGTGCAATTAAATTTTTATGGGGGACAGGCGAATCTGCAAACTGTGGACAGACACATCAATCAAAACCATGCAAAAGACGATAAAATACCGGCAGGATTCATAAGCAGAATCCGACCTGCATTTTAAACTTGCCGTGTGGACGTCTCCTAAATGCAGTGAACCTTCATCATATCATAGGTTATGTACAATGTATTTATTATGAACAATGAAACTATTGAGAAATGCAGAGCTCTATAGCGCCGGTCAAAGGCTACATTTTTCAAATTCCTTTCAAGTTATACTTGAAACACATAGCACTGTGCTATGCAAACATATTTTAATCAGTTCAAGACCAGGTCAGTCCTCCAGTTCTGGAACAAGCATATTCTCGTTTTTATTAGTACAAATGTGTTTGAAAGTGATAACTCTTCCCCATAGTAGGTTACTTAATTGTAAAAATACCTATTTTTCAAGGTTTTATTTAATTTAACAGCAAAAAGAGCCACTCATAGTTCTTTAACTGTGCCCCCTCTCAAACAGTTTGTGATATAGTTTTAGGTCATAGAGGCAGGGCTCAAAGTTGTTGCTTTCTTATAAAGTCAGGCACCATGTGGTACATGGTCTTTTCCCTATTATTTAAGGGATTTTTTTGCTACAAAGATCATATCTATAATGATGGGGAAAGTAAAAATAAGCACTTTTGCACTTGGTTTGTATTACCTAAATCATTTAGTATAGTAGCTATTAGCTAATTTGTGTGTGTGTAGAGCTAAATCAGCAGACTGTCATTGGGCCACACCCCCTCCTCTGTGCTTGGTTTCCTAATATTCAATTCAACCCTGGTGTGATTGGCTGTCTGCACTCTCTGTGCTCACTCCCCACTGAGCTGTGAAAAACGGAAACTGGTTTCCTGAGCTTTTCTGTGCTGGCTGCTGTCTGTGTATTCTCACTGTCTTTCTCTCACTGTCCCCTGAACTGTGTAATAAAGGCTGCCTGAGCTCCTCTCTGCTCCTCTCACAGTGAAAGCTCTATGTGCATGTGTTGGCTATCTGTGTTCTCATTGTCTGTCTCTCATTTCCCTCTGAGCTATGTAATAAAGGCTGCCTGAGCTCTCCATGCTCCTCTGACAGTGATAGCTCTATGTGAAGGATTTAGCCAATTAATATTTAGCTGCCATATGTAACACACCCATACACCCTTATCCATTCTGCTCCCCCACTGCAGTCTGCCTGATAACAGAGAGTGGAGCAGAGTTCATTTCTCACATTTGTTTCATCAGTTCAGGCTGTATTTATAACTGTTTACACCAATACAGGTGTTCTGCTTACAGAAATGCAGGTGTTCTGGTTACAAGGAGCTTGTGGAGGGAGGTGACATCTCTCCAGGCATGAGAACTGACTATTGCAGAAGGTCTGCAGTGCTATGACATCCTCTCCCTTTCAATGCTCACACAGAATGATGATGTCACCAGTCTTAAGTCATTGAAGACACACCTACTGCTAGGAGAGACCTACCCCTAGATTTGAAACTGTAAGCCATAGACAAAGCACAAGATGCCTCTGAAAGCCTGTAGTGAGACAACCCCTTTCAAACATTCAAGAATGTCCTTGAAAAGTCGCTTGCACATACATTGAGTAAAGCCTTTATATCAATGATTGGTCAATGTTGAACTGTACATACATAGGCGTGCAACTAAAAGGTTTGGAAGTTTGGCCTTTATTATTCATACCATTCTTTGTTTAAAGGTCATGATGACAGACGTCTTTAAACTTGAGTGTCTGTAAATACTCTAAGGTGGTTTCTGTATCTATTGAACAGCACCCATACTGTTATACATAGTATATGCTAAAAGCAAGTCATGACTGACCCTTTACAAAAAAGGTGTGATGGATGTGGTCATTTAGTTCTTCACAACTAACAATATGCTCCTTCGGGTTTGAAAAGAGAATAAAAATGTTTTAGATTACAAACCCTTTACACACACCTACATGACATGGTAGATGAACTTTTTCCAGTACATGAAACTTTAAGTATAACTGCACTTCAAGGTTCTTTAAGCCTCAAGGCAAATGAACAAACACAAAATAACCTGTTGTTTTCCTTCCTAGAATGTTTTAAACCATTGAGGTCAGAGCTGTCAAGGGGTTTACAGTAATATGATAAATTAGATAAAGAAAGAGGTGCAATTTGTCTGTAAAACTGCCAAATCTGCAAAAATGTTAATACTGTTACATATATTACAACAACATTAATGACAGTGATGATGTCTGATGGAGATACAGATGAAGACCAGCTGCCTAGTCTGGAAGGATGGGTCCACAAATAAGGTACACGTTGCAGATTACTAGTTCAAAATTCAGTTTATATGCTGCTAGAGAACTGTGTAACGTGTAGGTATGATGAAAATTTTTAATGTGCAGTGTACAATGTATCATTTTTTTGGGGGGAGGTGGGTATTTGGGTAAGACATGCCAAAGATTTTACTATTACAATGCAAAGGTTAAAATATGAACAAGATAGATTTTAGTCTTTTCTTAACCTCAGTATGAAATAATGTAATAAAGGTCATACTTAGAACTTCATCATTACTTTTTAACTAGTATTGCTCTTAATGTTTCATTAAATCCTATTATAGGTAGGACACAAGCCCTGAGGTCACCACTCACATTACCTGTTCAGTCTTGATCTACCTGCCTATATATTTATTTACATTTATTTACATTTTTATGCACTTTGGGGGACATGTATAAAAGTGTCTAGGTCTAAGACTTTATTCGTTGCCCATAGCAACCAATCAAAGCTCCTGTTTAAATTTTTTCAGAGCACTATATGAAATGAAAGGGGATCTTTGATTAGTTGCTATGGGTAACAAAGAAAGTCTTAGCTCTAGACAGTTTTCATTCATGTCCCACTTTGTGTCTTTATACAATTATTTTTCTTCATGCCTACATTAGTTCTGCCAAAGCCAGTGTTTGTCAACATTCCATGTATCTCCTTTTCAAAGAAAAGTCAAACTAGTACCCCATAGGCTATGATTAGTCATCTGAAAATTGCTCAGTTGACATATTGCACAGTGATATATCTATAACTACTGTCCTGAATTCATTTTTAATGTCTTAGGTATTGGAAAAATATTTAAGGCTAAGTACCCCAGGAGCACTGATGAAAAATTCAAAGCATGCATATGTGGCACGCTGTGTATTGTGACATTTTCATATGCGGCAATGTCTTCATAGCTGAGGCATCCACAGTGCTCCCATAACAGAGCTGTCCTGCAATAATGAGTCTATGATAGCAGCACACGACAGTGTTCCCTTAGTCTGCCTGCAACAATGCCAGCATGTTATAACCAGTCTAAAACAATGCCTCCACAAAGAGAAGTAGCTTACAAAAGCACCCTGATAACAGAGGCATCCTGCAAGATTGCTGTACATCCAGCTTGTAATATGGCCCTGTTAAAAGTGGTAGCCTGAAACCCTGAAATATAGTGGAAAAACAATCTGTGGAACATTTACTCCTTACATCTGTAGTATATACCCTGAGGCCTTTTTTACACAGAGTTTTCTTCACATAGATTCCAATGTAGAATTCATGTTGGATATGCATGAAACTATGTGGAATCTACATCCCATTGTTTTTAATGGAGCTACACAATGCTGATTTGAAAAAGTGACATTTTCCTGTTTTGGCACAGAATTTTGTCAGGGGCTAATCTATCTGAGAAATTGTGACCCACACAAGCTGTAAATCTGTGCTAGAAATTCAAAGACTACAGCCATGAATGGACAGAAAAATCCATCATGTGAGCATATTCTAAGGGTCAGGCACAGACTAGTAATCTGCTCAACCAGTCAGATTCCTGGTGGGACGGGCAGTCCGCAGATCTCCTGCCACAGACTGACTGCTTGTGTAATGATCTAATGATTAAGTAGAGCTTGGCTGAATTGCTTTTCCACATCATTAAAGGAGTTGTCTCATTACGAGCTTTCAGCCTGTCAGTGTCCCTGGTAAGTTGAACTGAGGGGCGTGCTTCTTGGTCTGTCTCTTCTGCTCCCTCTCCCCCCTCCCATCAGCACACAGGCAGCTACGTAACTTCTATACAGGGGGGGGGGGAGGGGGTTTGCTCTCAAGTTCACCCTGTGTGTGCCTGCCTAGGTCGTTGCAGGAGAAGGCTGATCTATGAGTGTAAAGGAAGGTGAAGTGTGTGCTAATAGAGCAGAGGGATGCATGTGTTCCTATATCCCCTGCTTAGCTTACAAGTCTCCACATCTCCACGCAACAACAAGGGCAGTGTTACTATACTCAGGATGTCTCACTAATACTGGAGAACATAAAGTATTCACATGCCTGATACTCTATAGTATTAGTATAATCACAGTTCCAAAGACATATCATGATTATAGTAACAACAGGTCACTGCTGTCACATCCATCTGTAGAGAGCAGGAGGAAGCAGGCACACACAGGGTTTAATCCAGCAGTAAGGACACAGACGCCAGAGTCCTCCTCCCCCTCCAGAAGCATTCTGTGCGTGGAGGGGCTCTCTGCTCCGACCTGTCTTCAAAGGTGATGAGTCATTCATACCTGAAAGCCAGTTAGATAAGATCAACAGTCTGCTGCTATAGAAATTTGAGGAGCTGATGTAGTAATACTAACAGGGCTAGCTCAAAATCAGTAGGACATTTGTAATGAACATATATTGCAAAGCTGCTTGTTTTTTAAAGATCTTTAAATTAAAACCCAATCATTGTAGCGAGACAACCCCTTTAACAGAAGTGTGCAGTCCTATGGGTACAACGACAGCGTTCTCTCTGACTAAAAAAACACTGATTGGCTTCCCCAGAGGAAGCTCTAATAATGGTGTGATGACCTGGAGGTGGCAAAGGATAGGCTCGAAGTTGTAGCCATTCATGGTAACCTTCTTCCAAACCTCTCCTGCTCCCCTGAGAACATCACACAGTTTATAGGTTAACTGCTTAGAAAGGAGTTGGTGGTGTAGCTTCTGTATTCCCCTGAGACACACTGGTTAAAAATCCCCACTGCTCTGGTGATAATGGAGGAGGTGTCCATGGTGTCAGTGCAGAATAAAAGACAAGAGGCAGTATCAAGTTTAAACAAACCAGCTTTGTGTTTACTCCAAGCTAGGATTTATACCTGAGGATAGCCTTTCCACGGAATACTTTACAGACTACTGATAAGGCTGAAACTCATCTTAACCCTCATTTCCAAATTCATGTGTAGCTGGGAAAAATGACACCTGACATCATGCAGATTCAGATTCCTTCTTTCTCTTGATTCAAGTTCACAAACACAGATTTTAGTACAGGTGCTCATAGGCATGGTAATAGTAACATAATCATCATTACTTCATCTTGCTACTAGAAAAATTATTGGCTTCATTTATTCATAACACAGTACATCACCACATGTTCAAATTTGGTCACGTCTAGACATTTGCTGAGGTAGAAAACCCCCTAGTCTAAAATAATTGTTTACTGTTCTTTTTGAATACTAAGAACAGGTTGTTTTGCTGAGTGGGTCTTTCTACAGTCATCTAACAATTGTTTTGGTTATTAACTAGCAAAGAGTGGCATTTTATCAAACTGGAAGAATTTTATAGTCTTAGGAACACCAGAAATTAAGTGCTGATTTATAAAAACAATTTATCGGAACCGCCATGCTAATAAACTATATGTAGCAGTTGCAATCAGTGACCAATAGGAGAATAGGTCATTTCAGTTGAATAAGGAATTTCTCTGACGTCTGGTTGAGAATTACAGACACTTTCTTTCAAAACTAGAAAACTAGTCAAATTGTTTAACCTTTTAATCCTTTGTCTATGGGTATTTTCCTATCACTAACTATAGAAAGTCTGTAGCAAGAATGGGCCCAAGTTTCTTGTAACCAGATATTTACTACTACTCTGCAGGAGCTTACCTGCTCACCCTAAATGATCTGGAACCTTCTGTACATATAGTGGGCTGAACTAGGCTAAAGGCATGTTAGACATCAACTGACTAAGAAGAGTGTTTCTTGACTTTCCCCTCAAGTACGGGGCCGGACATGGGGGCGCAGCCCTGGTGGGAGGCCCCTCATGACCCGGTGTGCCGTGCGGCGCGGGAGGTCAGGGTGAAACGGCGCGCGTCGCACAGGGCGACACGCGCAGTGTGCCGCGGGAGGTCAGGGGGCGGAGTTGGCGCGCGTCGCACGGGGCGGGACCGGCATATAAGCCGCGTCCCGCGCAATGCAGGAGCAGACGCGTGTCAGCATAGGAGTGAAGTGGACACGCGCCAGCCCTGACAGGATCCTGCCTCAGGCTGATTTGAGGTCTTCAGTTGTTTCTTTGGGCATGGCTAATATTGGTGGGGTGGAGGAGCTGCTGGAGCAGCTCCGCCGGTCGGCGGGTGAACGAGGTCCCGGCTGGCTTTAGGAACAGGTGCGGGGTGCACTGGGGGGGAGGGGGGGGGGGCTGCAGCTGCGGCCTCTGTCTCCCACAGTGAGGGCCCTAGCACTGCTCCTCAGTCTCAGCGTCGGACTCGCCCCCCGAACGGTTGAGCCCTGAAATTACACCAAGGGCCCGCATTCGCCGTCGGAGCCCCTCTGGGGACCCTCCGGGCCGGACGGCGCGGCCCTCTGGGCGGTCATGTGCAGTTCGGTCCGGGAGGAATCCTACCAGGTGGGCGGGCCCGACGGAACGCGTCAGGCGTCACCCAGGCTCTGTGGTGACGGCTGCTGTGGTTCCTGCATCTGTAAGACGCGCGGCGGTGGCAGCGGCAGGTTCCCCTGGCGAAGAACCAGTCGGGGGGCCCACCAGGGAGCATCGGAGGAATGCGGAACCACCAGACTTCGGAGCAAGGAGCAGCACCGGTCCCGGGCGCGATGGTGAGGGTTTGGGTGACGGCCGGGCCTAGCAGGCTGCTGCCTGACATGCGGCTTGGGGACCCCATCTGGGGATCTCCATCGAGGGACGTCGAAGGAAGCGTACGTCAGGGGTTTCATCGGCTTCCGAGTCAGCGAAGATTCGGAGTCGGGAAGTCGGGGAAGACACGAGAGGTGTTCCAGAGCGAGGAGAAGAGCGTCGAGGATCGGGCAGCGTGGCTGGCGGGATCACAGCTCCCGTGCAGCCTGGTGAGTCCTCATCTGTTTTTGTCTTGGCGCAGGCGGCGCAAGGATTAGCGGCGGGTTTAGCTTCGGGGGTGGGGAGCGGAGCTGCATTACAAGATCTAGCGGGTAGTTTGCGGGAGTTGTTAGCGCGATTCCCGTGTGCAACTGGGGGCCCGATGTCTCCCCTTTCCGCCTGGTGGTCAGCAGTAGGGTCATCGGCGGTGCCTATTCCTCCTCCGATGGGAGTGGGGGATTTGGGCGTGGGGAGTGGGTTAGCAACAAGGGGGACAGGGATAACAGTGTCGGTACAAACAGAGCAGGACTCGGTAGATAGGGTGCGCCTCGACGATAGGGCAAAAGGCGAGCTGTACGTATGCTTTGAGGGCCGTTGGGCGCTCTTTTAAAAGAAGGAGGTAAAGGAAAAAATTTGGAACGACGAATACGTCGAAATTTTTTCTCTTCTTCCACTAGAGAAGTTCAATTTAGCAAGGGGAAAACGGGATGAGAGCAAAAAAGAAGAAGAGGAGAAGCGTAGGTGGTGGTTAATACCGCAAAAAAACTGGCTACAGGCGTTTGCTATTTTAGCGAGCGTGGTGGGGGAAAAGTCCCCTGAGCATTGCTCGGCCTTATTCTGTTATATGGACTCTATAGGGAGGCGCACGTGTTTACGGGGGGCAGGCGTGGTTACGGTATGATGAGCAATTTCGTCAATGGAAAGCGGTGAGGCCATCAATCCGGTGGGACCATAAGGACATCGGGTTATGGTTGAGGGTGATGGCCCCGACACGCTACGGCCAGCCCTTTCAGGGAGGACCCGGGGGCTCCAATCAGCAGGGGGGTGTCGGGTATTTTGGGGGCGGGTCCCAGATGGGATTCAAGGCCGGGGTCTGCTGGCAATTTAACGATACTCAATGTCGTTTCGGGACAGCCTGCAACTTTAGGCACGTTTGTTCAGTGTGCAGTGCGGCCTCCCATGGGGCATCCCGCTGCATGCGCAGAGGTAAGGGAAAAGGGGCTGGCCCTTTTCGCAAGGGATTTGAGGGCCGGTGAACATTCTCGCGATGGAGCCATACCTAAATAGGTATCCGGAGCGTTCGGCGGCGTGTTTACTAGGTGAGGGTTTTCGGGAAGGGTTTTGTATCCCATCCCCCGCCCATGAGGTTCCTTTTGGTTTAAAACATTTACGTTCGGCGCTGTTGCACCCCGAGGTGGTATCGGAAAAGCTGGCAAAGGAGGTGGCATTGGGCAGGATGGCGGGCCCCTTTGCTTCGCGTCCGGTTCCTGACTTGGTGGTCTCCCCGTTGGGGGTGGTGCCAAAAAAGGAACCGAATAAATTTCGGTTGATCCATCATTTGTCCTTCCCGAAGGGTTCGTCGGTCAACGATGGTATTGACCCCGAATTATGTTCGGTGGTATATACATCCTTCGACACAGCGCTTCGCTGGGTTCGGGTTCATGGTCGGGGGGGCGCTGATGGCAAAGATGGACATCGAGTCTGCCTTTCGGTTACTACCGGTGCATCCGGATAGTACCCGGCTGTTGGGGTGTTTTTGGGATGGGTCGTTTTTTATAGATCGATGTTTGCCGATGGGATGTTCTATTTCATGCTTTTATTTTAAAGCATTCAGTTCGTTTTTGGAATGGGTAGTGCGGGATGTTTCGGGTTTAACTTCTGTTATTCATTATTTGGACGATTTCCTTTGCATTGGCCCAGCGGACTCAGAGGTGTGCGGGTCGCTGTTGGCAACGATGCAATGGACAGCGGCGCATTTTGGGGTTCCATTGGCCCCGGACAAGACGGAGGGGCCTACCACTTCGATTAATTTCTTGGGCATACGCATTGTTTTCAAGGGCTGATGGAGTGCCGGTTGCCAGAGGAGAAAGTAGTAGACATGAGGAAAGAGATAGCTAAAGTTTTGGGTTGTAAGAAGGTGACGCTTAGAGATTTACAATCTCTTTTGGGCAAGTTGAACTTTGCCTGCAGGATTATACTGATGGAGAGGGTGTTTTCGCGGCGGCTGGCAGGGGCAACAGCGGGGGTGCGGGCCCCGCATCATTTCGTGAGACTGACTAAAGGGTTAAAGGAGGATTTAAAGGTATGGCAGTGTTTTTTGGCACAATATAATGGGCGTTCGATTATTTTGGACAAAACTGTGAGTAATGCGGATATCAAAGTGTTTACTGATGCGGCGGGAAGTGTTGGGGTTCGGGGTGTATTGCCAAGGGGGGTGGGGGCCGAGGCGCTGGCCGGTGGAGTGGGGTTTGGGCTGGTCTAGTCAAGAATTTGGCCTTGCTGGAACTGTTTCCCATTGTGGTAGCGGTGGAAATATGGGTGAGCGTTTTTGGAAAAAAGAAGGTCCGCTTTAACTGCGACACTATGGGAGTGGTCCAGGCGATTAATTCCACAACGGCCTCGTCTCCGCCGGTTTTGTGTATATTGCGCCGCTTGGTGTTGCTTTGTCTGGGATTGAACGCGTGGGTAACGGCGACGCACGTTCCGGGAGTAAAGAATGACGTGGCTGATTCTTTATCTCGTTTCCAGTTAGAGCGGTTTCGGGAGCTGGCACCAGAGGCAGCGGCGGTGGGAGCGGAGTGCCCCGAAGACCTGTGGACATGGGTTTTTTATTCCGCAAACCGGTGTTTTAGGTTATCGTTAGCGCGGGGACTTGGGACTCATTTCCAGGCTTCTTGGGCCCTTTTGGGAATGGTGGTTGGAGGTATCGGACCAGTATCTTCGATGGGGAGCGCGCAGCAGGGTTGTTCAGTTTTATCGGCCATGTAAACTGATGAAGATGGTCAATTTCTAGAAATGTCCCGTTTTGTGGTCGGCTTTGCCTTTGGATTTAAGGCGAGGGGTTAGTAGATGTGACCAAGACTTTTGGAGTGGTTCAGGCTTTGAAAGGGATGAGCGTGGCAAGAAGAGGGTGGTAGGCGGCGCCCAGTGATGTTTAATTTGTTGGGGCGGGTTGGGACTAAGTTGGTTGAAATTTGTAACTCGGATTTTGAGCTTAGTCTTTTCCGGTTGGCCTTTTCGTTGGCATTTTTTCGGTGCTTTTCGCATCGGGGAGTTGGTTTGTCTGCGCAGGGCTGTGGAGGGGGGATTATGATGGGGGGATGTGCAGAGCACGCGGGAAGGGCTAGCGGTGTTTATTAAAAGGTCCAAGACAGATCAGTTGGGTAGAGGCAAGCTTGTGCGCTTGGGAGCAGTGAAGGAGCTATAATGTGCCAGTTCGTAGCTTTCATGAATATGGGGGGCGGCGCGGGGAGGCTTCTGGCCCCCTGCTCATTCACGCCGATGGTAGTTTTTTGTCGCGGTTTCAATTTACCACAGTTTTTCGGCGATGTTTGGAGGGACTGGGTCTGGACCCGGTTCAGTTTGCGCCTCATTCGTTTAGAATAGGGGCGGCGACAGAAGCAGCGGGATTGGGACTGGATGCAGATTCGGTGCGGAGGATTGGGCGATGGGATTCCGACCGCTATCGGCTATATATACGCCCTAATCTGATTCAGGGTGTATAAGGGGAGGGGGGGGGGGGAACGTGTGTGTATTGTTATGACCTGTTTTGGTGTTGTCGTTGTCCTCCTCTTTGCAGGGCAACAATTGATTTGGATTTTTGGGCACTCGTTTGTGCATTGGGGTGCACAACGAGCTGCCCTTGGGCAAGTGGCCGCCAGTTGAGAATCCCTGAAGAAACGGCGGTAGTTCGGCGGATCGGGAAGCGAGGAATGATCTGGAGTCAGGTTCTTCCAGAGTTTCATCGGTTTGTGTCCTGGGATCGTCTGCCAGAGGTGGTGGTTTTTCATGTCGGAGGAAACGATTTGGGCATGCGGCTGTTCAGAGAAGTCAGTAGGGATGTGTGCTTTCACTTGCTTCGGCTCTGGTCTACTTATCCTAGATTAGTGACGGTTTGGTCTGACATCGTGCCGAGGTTGGCTTGGAGGAATGCTGATTCAGTGGTAGGTTTTAAATAGGGCAGAATCAAAGGTGAATAAGGCTGTGGCTTCATTGTGGCGAGAAATGGGGGATTGTAGTTAGGCATAGGGAGCTGGAACCGGGTGTTGGGGAGTTTTGGAGGAGAGATGGAGTGCATCTGAATGCAGTCAGGCTAGATTTATGGTCGCTTGATATTCGGGAAGGGCTAGAGAGGGCTTTGGGGCTGTGGGGGGCGTCGCGATCGTAAGGTGTCACGGTCGCTAGCTTTGGCGGTTTGGGGTCCTTGGAGTCGGTTAAAGGATTGGGGGAGTCAGGTTTCGGCTTGGCTCCCAGGTTTCTTGGATGGACCGGGCTGGCGAAAGTTGGGGCTCCACAGGGCAGAGTCCTTGGGAGCAGGTTGCGGAGTGGTTAGCCGCCTGAGGTGGCTTTTTGGTGCCTATAGCCGGGGTGATGGGCTGGGGCAAAAAGCGTGTGAAGGGGGAGTTTCGCCAGTCCCTGGTGGTTGGATTATTGATTTAACTCCAAGGGCCTCAAGCCCAAATTGGTGGTTTAAGGATGGCATTAAAGAGGTCGTGGAAGGTTGTTGGGGTATCGGTTTTAGGGGCAAATGGGTATGTGATGCTCATTTGCATTAACTGTTGATTATGGTTATTTTATATGTTATTTTTTTGTATGTTTAATAAAATGGCTGCTGTGGCCAAAATTATCCAATCCGTGACTCTGTGTCTTTATTATTAGATAACCGGGGTGGGGGATTGGAGGGGTTGGCCAGAAAACAGCAGAGTATAGGCGTTGCCTAGGGTCATGTACTTGCACTTTGTTAGGATCCCCACCATATGCTGTCAGATCTTCCCTTTTCTTATAAGTTTCTATCCTTCTAGTATTCTTACTAGTTTCAGCTGAACTTCTTGGTTGCTGAACTGATGAAAACAACTTCCAACACTGAACTCAATCTAAAGACCAATTACTCATTAATTTATGGACTCTGGCACCACCCTTGTTGCTCATGTAACTATCCTTTCTTAGGCTGTGAAAGCATAAATGCTCAATGTTATTAGTGTCAGCATGACATAGGGCCACATGTATGAAAACTGTCTAGGTCTAAAACTCACTTAGTTTCCCATAGTCACCAATCAACACTTCCCTTTCATTTCATAAAGTGCTCTGGAAAAATGAGAAGGACGCTCTGATTGGTTGCTATGGGAAACAAAGTGAGTTTTAGACCTAGATAGTATTCATACATGTGGCCCATAGTATTTTTCTACCTTGTATAACAATCATTCCCTGGGATACCACAAAGAAACTATCTAGTTATAGACAGTTATCAAATATGGGCAAACAATGTGTGGTAGGGATGTATCAGAGTTCAGCTTAATTATGATATCACAGCTTTTCATGTTATCTGCTCTTATATGTTAACAAAGTAAAAAGAATCGAAAAAGCTGAGATAACATTCTGCTCTTTGATAGTGTTGAGCGATTATTATCGACAAAGTTGAAATCGGCACAGTTTTTATGGTGATCGGATTTTTTTTAGTATGCATAATTTAGGTTAAAATCTGTGCATCATCTATTAAGATCGCGCCATTTTCGGCGCTTCCTGTAATTTTGGCAGCCAGCAAATCAGATTACAGAATAGAGCAGGGTGAGATGTGTGTGCTATGTCATGACTGGGATGTGTATGGTTGCGATTGGCTGGAAAAATCACATGACCTCGTTTTACATAGAACAGCGTTTCCTGTTCAGCCTCAGTGTCTCTCAGCGTTTTCAGAGCAGAAGGACGTGCGCTCTGCTTGTGTCCAAACAGCGCAGCGACATTATAAGATTTCTTCACAGAGAAACCTCTACTATTAGCTGTGATCCTTTTAATTTAGTTAGATTAGAGATTGGAAGATTTTATATAGTTAGGTAGAGAAATTTAAAGGAGCATCTACCGCTGAAAAGACACGGGGGGGGGGGGGAGCGGAGGGGGGGCCCCCGCGGGCGAAAACAGACAAGCTCTATAAAGAATATGGATAAAAATTCACCCAAAAAACTTAGTGTAGACATTGCAAAAGCTTTATTATTAACTGTTTTCTATTGAAATATTTCCTGGATATTGGGCAACCTGAACTTATAGGGTACACATCTTTTCTAGTAACTGCAGGTCTCTTTGTTAGGTGCAAAACTCCACTTTTATTATCAGTATACATTTCAGATAGGGGTTTCATTTTCATTTTGCCCATTTCCCCCTTTGTTTGATATATCCACCTTGTACCTTAAATTAGAATCCCGCAAGTCAGCACAGGTTGATAGGTGCCAAAAATACCCTTTTAATATCGAATAAAAATTTTAGATACGTGTTTTTTGACTTTGGCGCACTACAGCTTTGTTCATTGAGGCACCTTGCACTTAAATTTTTGAATACTGCAATTTTGTAGTCACCCAGGTGAATTTTATAGGTGCCCAAAAAAAACCTTTTATTATCCGAATACATTTCAGATACGTTTTTTTTTCACTTTGGCGCAGGCCAGCTTTGTTGATAGATCATCTTTCCAGTTAAATGTTAAAACAGCAAAATAGAAGTCACCACAGGTGAATTGATAGGTGCCAAAAATTCCTTGTATTATCCGAATACATTACAGATACGTGTTTTTTTCACTTTGCCCACTCCAGATTTTTTGATAGAGCCAAACCCTTTCAGGTAAATTTGAATCCAGCAATGGTGTAGTTACCACTGGTGAATTGATAGGTGCCAAAAACTTAACTTTTATTATCAGAATACATTACAGATACGTGTTGTTTGACTTTGGTGCACTACAGCTTTGTTCATTGAGGCACCTTGCACTTAAAAGTGAATACTGCAATTTTTTAGTCACCACAGGTGAATTGATAGGTGCCAAAAAATACCTTTTATTATCCGAATACATTTCAGATACGTGTTTTTTCACTTTGGCGCAGGCCAGCTTTGTTGATAGATCTACTTTGCAGTTAAATTTGAATCCAGCAATTTTGTAGTCACCACAGGTGAATTGATAGGTGCCAAAAATACCTTCTATTATCCGATTACATTCGCATACGTGTTTTTGCACTTTTGGCCCAGTCCAGATTTGTTGATAGTGCAACTTCAGGTAAATTTGAATCCAGACAATTTGTGTTGTTACCATGGTGAATTGATAGGTGCCAAAAAAAAAATACCTTTTATTATCGATACATTTCAGATACGTGTTGTTTGACTTTGGCGCATACAGCTTTGTTCATTGACGCATGCTTGCACGTTAATCATGAAAACAACAATTTTATAGTCACCCAGATGAAATTGAAAGGTAATTGGACAAAGCGAGTGCAAAAAAATACTGTGTATTATACGATAACATAACAGGATACGTTGTTTTTTTACTTTGGGCACTAACAGCTTTGTTCGTTGGGGGACGCAGCTTGCCACGTAAATCTTAAAACAGCAATTTTATAGTCACACACAGCGTGATTTAAAGGTGCAAAAAAAAATTACATTTTTATTATTCGAATACATTTCAGTTACTGTTTTTTGGACTTTGGTGCACTACAGCTTGTTCTTGTGACGCTGCTTGCATCGGTAAATCTTGAAAACAGCTCAATTTTATAGTCACACAGAGGAATTGAAAGGTGCAAAAAAATACCTTGTATTATACACGAAAACATAACAGTTACGTGTTTTTTTAGACTTTGATGACGGCACACAGCTTTGTTAATTGAGCAGCTTGCACGGTAAATCTGGAAAACCAGCAATTTTTACTAGTCACCACAGGTGAATTGAAAGGTGAAAAAATACAGTGTAACATTATACGAAAACATAAACAATACGTGTTTTTTGACTTTGGCGCACTAACAGCTTTGCTTCATTGACGCAAAGCTTGCACGTAAATCTGGAAAACAGCAATTTTAAAGTCACCACTGGTGAATTAAAGGTGCAAAAATATACCGTTTATTTTACCGAAAACATAACAGATACGTTGTTTTTTACTTTGGTGCACATACAGCTTTGTTCGTTTGACCGCAGCTTGCACGGTAAATCCTTAAAACTGCAATTTTATAGTCACACAGGTGAATTTAAAGGTGCAAAAAATACATTTTTATTCTTCGAATACATTTTCAGGATACGTGTTTTTTGACTTTGGTGCTCTACTAGCTTTGTTCTTTGACGCAGCTTTGCAGTAAATTCTGAAAAACAGCAAATTTTATTAGGTCACCACAGAGATATTGAAAGGTGCAAACAAAAAATCACTTCTTGTATTATAACTGAAACATAAATCAGATACGTGTTTTTTGACCTTTGGCGCACTACAGCTTTTGTTCATTTGACGCAGCTTGCCACGTAAATCTGAAAAACAGCCAATTTTATAGTCACCACCAGGGTGAATTGAAAGGTGCAAAAAATACAGTGTATTTATACACGAAAACATAACAGATACGTGTTTTTTTACTTTGGCGCACTACAGCTTTGTTCATTGACTGCAGCTTGCACGTAAAATTGAAAACAGCAATTTTATGTCACCACAGGTGAATTGAAGGTGCAAAAAATAAAAAATTTTTTTTACGTGTATTATACGAAAAACATAACTGAAGTGTTTTTTTACTTTGGCGCACTACAGCTTTGTTCATTGACGCACTTGCCACAGGTAAATTGTAAAACTAGCACATTTTTATAGTCACCACAGAGAAAATTCGAAAGGTGCAAAATAAACTCATGGTATTATATGAAAAACATAAACAGATACGTTTTTTTGACTTTGGCAGCACTTACAGCTTTGATTCATTAGAGGCAGCTTGCACGTAAATCCTGAATTACAGCAATTTTATAGTCACACACAGGTGAATTGAAAGGTTGCAAAAAATTCAGTGTATTATACGAAACATAAATGTTACGATGTTTTTTGGACTTTGGCGCACTACAGCTGTTGTCTCATTGGACGCATGCTTGCACGTAAAGCTGAAACAGCAATTTTTTAGGTCAACACAGGTGAATTGAAGGTGCAAAAAATACAGATCTGTATTATCACGTTATATTAATATGTTTTGTGTTTTTTGACTTTGGCGAACTACAGCTTTGTTCGTTGACGCAGCTTTGGGGTCCGTTAAATCTTAAAACAGCATATTTTATAGTCCTCACAAACATGGTGAGGCGTGAATTAAAGGTGCAAAAAATACATTTTATTATTAGAAATACATTTCAGATTAGTGTTTTTTTACTTTTGGCGCACTACAGCTTTGTTCATTGAAGAAGATTGCTCGTCAAATTTGAAACAGCAATTTTATAGGTCACACACAGGTGAATTGAAAAGGTGCAAATATATAGTCTGTATTTATTACGAAAACATAAAAAGATTCGGGTTTTTGCACTTTGCCCAGTCCAGATCTTGTTGATAGAGACACCTTTGCAGTTTATTTTGAATCCAGCAATTTTATTTTGAATAGAGGGATTTGGAGAATAGCTGTGATTTGCCGTCTTTTAATAAGAGACTTTCCAAATCTAATCCATACCTTCTTAAAGTTTTATATTCTGAACATGACGCGGAAAAATGACAAGTGGTAAGCCAGCAAAGAGGGGGGTTGCACATGGAGGTTAGAGGTTGAGAGTAGGTGCTCCTTCCAGTCGCTCGGCGACACACCGACATGCCAGCGGATCATCAGTTGCAGGGAACCGTCAGGCCATCCTATGTCATCGCTGGGTCCAGGGCCATGTTGGAAATATCCACACAGTTACAACAACGTCGCCATCGGTCCCTTCAGTGTGTTATGCAAACTGCATCCGCGTCTTACCTCCTCGTCCTCCCATTCACGTCACAAATGTTCGTCATCAGCATCTCAGCATCCGTCCTTTCCAACATGAAGCAGCCCAAAGTCAACTCGTGGTTGTTCCACCCACTGTGGGATATATCCATGTCCTGAGACCTCTTTGATGGACAAATGCGGTTGGGGTTTCCAGAAGGATGTTAAAAGTATCAAGAGAGATGTTTATAGTCTGCTCTGCGCACAAGTTACTGGATGCCATCAGAGGAGGAGAAGGATGCCGGTCAATCGGCAAAAAATCCCGGGTTCGCGGTCATGGCAACCGCCTTGACAGGCCTTCTTGCTTGTTAGCCCGCGCTTCAGGATGCAGAAAGTCAGGACGACCAACGTCACCTGTGTTCGATGATGATGTTGATGCGACATTGCGGATACATCGTGGTTTTCATTGTTCCGCCAGAATTTTGCTGCGAGCGCTTCATCAGTGGACGAGGATGGAAGACGATGGGGTAGTGTCAATTACGGGTCCGCCACAAAAAGGGAGTGCTGATGGCGGAGGCTCGCAGAAACTACGCACTGATCTCGATTCCGCCAAGCTCGGTCAGCGCATAACACCCCGCTCTGCTTTTCGCCGTCAAAAAGGTCTGGACCTCTCAAGCCTGGCCTTCTTTGAGCAAAGCTCTGATTCACCCAGCCAGCGTGTATATATGACGCCTTTGCCGTAAACGCATAATAGTAGAGCAAGAACCTTAAGTGGTTAAACACCCTCCATCATGTATAGTCACATGCAGCCTAATGCAATGAGTTAAATGGAAGGGAAACACATTGGCAAAAAAGGCCAGACCGAGCGGGCCTCCAACCACTGTCACACCCTCTGTCTCCGCCTCCTCCTCCTCCGACACCACCAAGCGTCCTCAGCTGCCCATGTCCTCTCAGAGTCATGATTTCAGGGATCAGCCTCCCAGCTTCAGCCTCCACCGTCGACCAAGTACCCACAGCACACCAGAGGACCCCATCCTAACCTCCTTCTCCTTCCGCAGTTGACGACTGCACCGCCGTTTCTTACTGCCGGCCAGTCTAGCAGCCTGCCTTTTCTATTCCAGGTTTAGGAGCAGACAAAACACTTTAATCCAAACCATCCCAAAGCCAAAAGCCTGAATGTCGGCATTGCCAGGCTTTTGACTTGGAAATGTTGCCTTTCCGTATGGTCGGACAACAGATGGTTTCCGCCGCGTCATGGGCCCTGCCTGCTCAATACCAGATGCTGAGCAGGCATTTCACTTTGCCAGAAAAGCAGTCCATGCCCTGGCCAGCCAAATGTCATCTTTAAATTTCAAGCGAGTTTGTCTGCATCGTGGCGGATAAGATCCTTGCTGACCAACGACTCATGGGACTAGTAACGCACGGCCGCATATCTCTGTGACAGCTCACTGGGTTAGCTGGGTGGATGTCTCCTGGGCGGTGACAGGTGGCTCTCAGGGCTAGTCTGGACGCTCTTCAAAACCACAGGGATGGGTGCAGGGCTCTTTCCCCAAGGTCATCTGGTGGCATCTAAGTGCCCAGAGAAACCAAGCGTTTTTGAAGATTAATCTGTCTTGGAGACCGTCACCCACAACGGTAAGGAGCTGTGTGACGGCTGCTCCGCAACGAGAACCGAGAGATTGGCTGGGTGACATGAACCTTAGTGCAAGGCAAGGTGGTATGCGATAACGGGCGAAATCTGCTGACGTCCATATTAAGATCGGTAGGCTGGGAGAACATCCGTTGCCTGGCAATGTCATGAACCTGGCGTCCAGGAAATTTCTATATAGAGCTACCAGGGTCTGGAATGCCTGCTCTGAAGAAGGCTCAGAGGTCTGAGTTCCATTCCGCCGTTCGTCCCTACTTCGTCCCGCCCTGCTGCGTCACCAGAGTCAAACTAGGCCTTACCACGTCTAACGTCTCGATTAGTGAACGTGCACTCGCTGGAATTTCACACTCCAACATGCTCCAGTGATGTGGCAGCAGCGCGATTCCATTACGCAGAACGAAGTGACAACATGGCCTGAAATAGAAGCGGTGCGGGACCTCGGGGTGCTGAGCACCGATGAGTGGAGCAGGGTGTTTGAAGAGCTCTGCACCATCATTGCCAGTTTTGAAGGAAGCCACAAAATGGGTCAGTGCGGACAATGCCCTTTGTCAGCATGAGACTTTGCGGTGTTCTTAAGTTCTGGATATATCGATCGTTGGACCATACGCTTCTGAAACAACAATCCCTGCCTAGTGAGGGAGAGGAGACGTAAACTGTTGGGACACGGAGCCTTTCTATCCGTCTAATAACAAGGCCCCGACAGTTTTCACTATTTCATCGGTCTTCATTTGGCAGTGGTTTCGGGGCCCAGTCGCTATGCTTAAGGTGGCAGCATCCATTAAGTCTCAGGGTGTGCATCATCTCAAGGCAAAGTCAGGGCTGTGTTGAAGTCATGTGCCGGAGCGGGCAGCAGAGGAAGGAGGAGGAGGTGGAGGAGGTATGCCAGACACCCAGATGTTGTTGCGACGCGTCCATGCCTTGGAACGAGGTTGGCCGCGAATTTGAGGAGGAGGAGGAAGATGTGGAAGATCAGTTTGCTAGTGCCTTCGACCCAGAGGCATTGGGATTTATCAAGGCTCCATCTCTCACTTGAATGCTTGGATGCTCCATTTCTCAACATGATCCTCGCATTAAGGCCATCTAAATGAACAACAGTTTGACTGGGTGGCCACCCTCCTGGATCCCCGGTACAAATAAACAAAAATCTCTGCTCTTTCGTCCACCCCACCCAAATTAGAGAGTAAAATGGCAGAGGAAATGGAGACCATTGCTGATTCTCAACCTGGTGACATCTGTTGGTCTGCTTCACGTTCTTCAATGTCACGGTGGAACATCGCCAGCGACGTGAAAGCACCGTAGAGTGCCATAGTAGCCGTAGCGGCAGCAGCATGCAGGCAAGGTGGCAGAAGCCTAATGGGTGGACTCTGGCAATCTTTATTTATTTAATCTCACCAACGCATGTATGAAAGGGCACACATAACCAACTCCAGACAGCACCTGCTTAAAGATCAATGGTGCAGACTATCTGCGTCGCAACACCGATGTTTTGGTATAGTGTTCGGAACCCAATGACTTCTGGGTATCCCAAACATGGACGGGGGAATGGCCCGACGTTGGATCAGCCACGCCATAGAGGTGTTGTCCTGACCAGCAGAACAGGCGTCAATATCGCACGAGGACACCTTCTGCACAGCCGCGAGGAGTCATTACTGACAAACGGCTTCCGGTTTTCCACTGATAATGTGGTCGTTTTTTTTTGACTTTCATCAAGATGAATAGGCATGATCTCTGATGATGTTGAGGCACCATTTGCCGAGGTCACCGATTAGGTGCTCGGTCTACTTCACTTCCATCTCCAAACAAGAAATGGTTCCTACTTGAAAAAAATTATTTTTTAAATGATAATTTCTTACTGCAATTTTTATTCTCAAGTTCCCAACAGTTCATTTTGCTGGTTTTTGCTGTGAGACTGTAAAAGAACAGCATGGTTTCACGTCCTAATACCATATTCCATTTAACTCATCACTTCATCTTTTGTATTTTGTCGCATTGTCAATGTTTTGGGCGACTGTTGCATCTCCAATTTTAACAGTGGCTGAGAAGTCATATTTATAATTTTTTGGGGTCAATGTTGCTGTGAGATACAGCCAAGAATTATGGGTCCTTTTGGAACAGGAAATGTGGCTTTTAAGTGGCTTTTCTAGCACATACTAATTTATAACTGGGCTGTGAAGTCATATTTTTAATTTTGTTGGGTCATGCTGCTTTGAAAATGCAGCAATCCTACCAGGTCCTATTCTAAAAAATGTTGTTCTTATAGGCATTTGTCTTCACAATTGTCATAAAGTGGCTCATGGTCAGGTTTGAATTTTTGGGGGCATTTTCGCTGTGACATGCAGCTTATACCTACATGTCCTATTATAAAAAATTTGTTTCTAACAGGGACTTTTGATTCTTCACAATTGTCACGGAGTGGCGTCAAGGGTGATGGTGCTGTACAGAATAACAGGAATTGGGCTAGGGACAATGTTAATGACTCACTATTTGCAAAAATGACTTGTTTTTTTGCAAGATCTTTAAACATGCTATCAATCCCTTATTGTGCAACCCATTTTATATAATTAAAACAAAAGAGAAATCAAAGAATGTAGGATTCCATCCATTTTAAAAATGTGTTTTCTAGAATTATACTACTAAAAAAATTGCATGTACAAAATAGCTGTTAAAATAATTCCTGCTTGGGAATTGTACAAGGGAGTGGTACAGGAAACTGACCAGATGTAGGTTATTCAGAGGACATGGAGTATGGAGCCTCGGTACAGAGAACAAAGTACAGAGACCATTTCCTCAGCACGTTGAGTTAAAATGAGAAAAAAGATGCAAGAAAAAGAGGCAACCTGGGTTGATGTAACAGGAGCGTTAAAAACCAGTATTTCCAAGTGAAGCTCAATTGGTTCCGCAACTCATACGGACGGCGGGCAAGCGCTACCCACGGTATAGACTGTGTACTGAGGACAGGATGAGTTTCTCACCACTTCCGCTACCGCACTCTGATCAGCACAAAGTTTTGTATGCTGCATCATCAGAGCATTTTTAACCTGCGTGTTTAATAGATGACGGACGCCAGCCTGGGCTCCTCACCGCTACCACTTTAACTCCGAACCCTGGGTAATGCTGTGGCAAGGACATGTTTATAGTCAATGTCCGGGGTGAAGTAAAATGGTGGTTAAAGACTCCTTTTTCTGGCACTTTTTATATTCTGGGGGTTCAGAAGGTTTAATGAGTCATACTGCAGGTCCTGGACAGGTATAGTGAATGTCCAGTTCAACTAAAATGGTGATTGAAAGACTCTTTATCCGCACTTTTTAATCTGGGGTGTCAGGAATGGGTTTAAATGGTCTTACTGCGGTTCCAGGACAGTTCTAGTCCATTGTCCAGTTCAATAAAATGGTGTTTGATAAGGACTCATTTTTCGGCACTTTTTTAATATGTGGGTCGACAGTTTAAGGGTCATGCTGCGGTCCGGACAGGGTTTGTCAACGTTCCAGTTCAACTAAAATGTGGTTCAAAGGGGGGGGGGGGGGGGGACTATTTCTTCCGTCACGTTTTAATCTGTGGGGGTCATGCAGGTTTTTAGGGTCATGCTGCGGTTCCAGGAACTGGGATATTTCAATGTACAGTTTCAAGTAAATGCATGGTTCAATAATACTGCTTCTGGCATTTTTAATTTGTGGGTGATGCAGGGTTTAAACGGGGTCAATGCTGTGTGGTCAAAGACAGGATAGTGAAATGGTGTGTGACTTTTTTTATGTGGCTTTTTATAGCCTAAGTGTTGTGCCTAAGATGTAGACGCAGGTATCCCATTTGACTGTTCGTGGTGTTAATTCGCTTCTCCAGCCACTGTTTGGGTGTAAGAATGAAAGGTGTTGTTGCTTCTCCCATAGACTTAATGGTCATCAGGAGATGATTCGACTATCGACTATCGAAAAACCTTATCGATGGTGGCCGACTATCGACTATCGCCCGATGTCGATAGCCAACGTAATCGCTCAACACTAGTCGTCGATAACATTTATCTGTCATGTTTTGTTACATTTGTAACTGTCTATATAAGTACAGTCACATCATCAGACCTTCTCATGAGAAAGCCAATTCGCATTCTTCTCTCCCCTGCTAATGAGTGGGCAGAGTGACTACATTTCTCTGTTGTGCAGCTGCATTGTCCTCTCTATCCTCCTAGCTGTCATCTTTGAGCCTTAAATGGGTTGTCTCACCATGCTTTTTCACAGAGCCACAGTCAGCATCAGACTTACGTTTCCTGGTCAGGATGGGGGTGATCCTATAGCATGTGATTGAAATATATTCCTAGCTGAGCCTGTAACAGTGAGATGACTGCTGGAGGTTTATAAACTGCAATGCATAAGCTCTAAAGGGTTAAAGCTTGTAATTATCTTTAACAAACAAGCTCCCATGCTACTGAAAATACTCAATAGACAGTGAGTCACCATGGTCAGAAAGGGCTGCTAGGACCAATCAGAGCACAAAGAAAGCTGAAAGAAAGGGTCAATAACTAAGAGAAATTTTTGTACATGAGAAGTAGATAAAATCCTTTTATCTCTTAAACAAAGGAAAATCAGAATAGAAATTTTTAATTTACCTTTGTCTACATGTTTCAAACTAATCATTGTAATGATAAAACCTCTTTAGGAGGTGAGTAACAAGAAGACTCCAAAATCCCAGGTGTATTATTATTATTTATTATTAATCCCTTGGTGCTGCACATTGGAGGGGGGTTACATACATCACATATCTCAAACAAAGTACAATGGCAACAAGAAGTGACTAACAACTGGTACAGAGGGAAAGAGGACTCTACCTGCAAAGACTTACAATCTACAAGGAAGGACGACAGAGACAGAAGGTGAGTGGCAGACATGTTTGTGGAGTGGATTAGTGGCAGTGGGGTTATTGTAGGCTGTATGCTATCAACATTCCTTGTACCTCCTTGTCAAAGAAAAGCCAAACTAGTACCCCTAATGCTATGATTAGTTATATGAAAATTGCTCAGTTGACATTATATTACACTGTGAGAGATGGATTTTCAGGTTGGTTCTGAAACTAGTGAGGGTGGCTGAGAGTCTCATGTGTTGGGACATGATTTCCAGAGTATGGGGGATGCACGAGAGAAGTATTGGAGACAGTTTTGTTAGGAGACAAGAGGAGAGCAGAGAAGAAGGTCCTGTGAGGAGCGGAGATCGCAGGAGCGAAGGTATCTGGATATTAAGGCAGAGATATATGGGGGGACAAGTTATGAAGAGCCTTGTAGGCCATGGTTAGTAACATGAACTGAATTAACAATGGGTAGCCAGTGAAGGGACTGCCAGTGGGGAGAGGCAGAGGAGTTCTAAGGAGAGAAGTAGATCAGACAGGCAGAGGAGTTGAGGATGGTTTGAAGGGAAGCAAGAGTGCTAGACAGGTGGCCGCAGAAAAGGATGTTGTGGTAGTCTAGGCAGGAGATGACAAGGGCATGGACCAGCATTTTTGTAGTACTAAAATTAAGAAATGAGCAAATTCAATAACTATTTCTCTTGTGTAGGCAGAAGGCAGAGGTAAGGGCTTGAATGTTTGGTTTGTAGGATAGGTAGGAGTCAAAGGTTATCCCAAGGCAACAGACTTGCAGGATTGGTGAAAGTGTAGAGCCATTGACTGTGATAGATAGGTCAGGTGGGGGGATAGAGTGGAATGATAGAAAAATTATAGATTCAGTTTTCTCCACGTTTTGTTTTAGGAGACAGGAAGATTTGGATGATAGACACTGTCATGCTTCAGTAATATTTCTTTGGTAGTATTTCTTATGTATTTCTGTTTCATTGCAACAGCTCCATCTAGTGGAGCCATTTTCTCCAAGACATGTAGATGGAAGCATATGAAACCATCCACTCACATCTAAGCCTACCGTAGCATCGCTGGTATGTTAAATTAGCTATCTAGGGCTGCAGATTATACAGTAATGTACATTATTGCATTCTATGTCCATAGCTGTTGTAACTACAGTTAGTTGTTGTACCCATGTTTGTTGCAGGCAGCACTGTACCCTTACATGTATATGTCTGCACACTTTTTATCTGTGTAGTGTATTGCATTTCATGCACATGTTTATGTCTTCATTGTCTCATGTAATATTTTGTGTTTGCATGCTGTTACGCCATAGCAAGTGCATGTATTTTCATTTCTCTAGTTTTACACTATCCCTTGCAATAAAATTCAGACATCGCTCCATTGTCGATGCTTGCTGCCTTTCAACTTATTCTCCAGACATATAGGGAGGACAGAACACTCTGAGATCCAGGAGAACAGAGAGTTAATTTCTATGCCCAAGATGTAGAGTTGGGTGTCATCAGCATATTAGCAGTACTGAAAGCTGTGTGATGCTATGAGTTGACCAATGCCAAGAGTGTAGATAGAGAAGAGTAGATGACCCAGGACTGACCCTTGAGGGACAAAAACAGAGAGAGGATGAGAAGAGGAGGTGGTACGAGAGTGAGAGACGCTGATCAGTGTGGTAACAGGAGATCCAGGAATGGGTCAAGTCCATAACGCTGAGGGATGAGAGGATTTGTAGCAGGACTGAGTGGTCGACAGTGTCAAAGGCAAAGGACAGGTCTAAGAGGAGAAGCCCAAAGCAGTGATGTGAGGCTTTATCAGTTAATAGATCATTGGTTACTTTGGTTAAGTGGCTTTGGTAGAGTGATGAGATTGGAAATCAAATTGCAGAAGGTCAAGAAGAGAACTCTATGAGAGATGGGAGGAGTTTTGAGGCAAATGGAAGTAGTGAGATGGGGTGATAATTGGACAGAGAGGAGGGGTCAGGAGATGGTTTCTTAAGGATAGGTCTTATGGTAGCATGTTTAAACGAGGAAGGTAAGATGCCAGAGATTAACGATAGGTAGAAAAGATGAATGAGGGCTGGGATAATAACGACATTAAGGTCTGGGATGAAATGGGATGGCAATGTATCAAGATTACCGGTAATGAGGTTGGATTTGGAAAGTAGAGAGGAAAGCTTGTCATGAGTAACAAGGAACCAGGTTAAGGGAGAAGAGCATTGTGCAGATACAGAGGTGGGCATTGGGAACCATGGGGTGAAACTTTCTCTGGTGAGGGTGATCTTGTTTAAGAAGTGGTGAACTCATCTGCAGAGTGGAGAGATGGGGGAGGAGGGACTGAAGGATGGAGATGAGAGTTGAAGATGTTAAAAAGTTGTCAAGAGTTGTGTGACAGAGAGGAAAGGACAGTGGTAAAGTGCAGCTGAGGGCAAAGAGCAGAGTCCAAAGGAGACCCCAGTATTCATCAGAGCCTGCCGCAAAGCGGTTTGGCCTTGGCTGCGAGGGACTTCCAGGTTGCTCACCCTGACATGGCCATTCACGATGACAGCCGAGGTGCCAGGCACAGAAATGCAGGAGCGGCAAATTGGCGGGTCTCAGCCAGGTTCAACAGATGATGGTAGACTCTCATGCAGGCAGGTAGTAGACTGGTGTTCCTGTTTGTTCAACAGCAAGTACAAGTCTGTCATGGTGGTAGGTACAAAAGCAGGTACTGGAACCAGGCGACAGCAAAACGTACACCAATGCAGAGTTCAGGATCAATTTAGGAACATTATTGAACTGAAAATGAGCACTGACAGAAAGTCCCTTAAAGAGGTTGTCTCCACACACTGTTTTTAGAGCCAAAAGCAGATTCAAAGTCATGCATGCTGTCTCTTCCTGGTTACGATGTGGCTGCTTCTATGATGGTGAATAGCACATCAGTGCGGCATTCATAGCTCTTCTATGACATGGGAGCAGGAGATGTTATCTATAAGTGCAGAGCTCAAAGTAAACAAACAAAGAAAACGAATTACTTGTTTGAGATAATACACTCTTCTCTCAAGCTGTCATCATCCGTGCTATCAGATAAGAGGAGAGAGAAGGGGGGAGAGCAGGACGGTAACCTAGAGAAATCTGTGGCACTGTAGCCGTT
>JAODAL010025414.1:0-58690 GCA_025379985.1 Phyllomedusa bahiana
GACCCCTCGGCGCCCCCCCCCGGCCCGATGCTCTTTTACATCAGCCTCGGAAGCGGGAGGAGCTCTGCGGTCTAGCTGAGTGAATATGGGGAGTGTTCGGCCAGACCGCAGAGATCCGTGCTGCCCGCACGACGTGTGTGTTTTTTTTTCCCCTTGTGTCTCCCCTGTACCTCCGCCCACCATCCTCTCTTTCCTGGTCGGTTAGGTATGTTTAGGGCTGAAAGAAGGGTTAGTGTTAGAGGTTATAGATAGGATTAGAGCTAGGGTTAGAGCTAGGGTTAGAGGTAGGGTTAGAGCTAGGGTTAGGGTTAGAGGTAGGGTTAGAGGTAGGGTTAGAGCTAGGGTTAGAGCTAGGGTTAGAGGTAGGGTTAGAGCTAGGGTTAGGGTTAGGGTTAGAGCTAGGGTTAGGGTTAGAGCTAGGGTTAGAGGTAGGGTTAGAGGTAGGGTTAGGGTTAGAGCTAGGGTTAGAGGTAGGGTTAGAGATAGGGTTAGGGTTAGAGCTAGGGTTAGAGGTAGGGTTAGGGTTAGAGGTAGGGTTAGAGCTAGGGTTAGAGCTAGGGTTAGCGCTAGGGTTAGAGGTAGGGTTAGAGCTAGGGTTAGAGGTAGGGTTAGAGCTAGGGTTAGAGCTAGGGTTAGAGCTAGGGTTAGGGTTAGAGCTAGGGTTAGAGCTAGGGTTAGGGTAAGAGCTAGGGTTAGAGGTATGGTTAGGGTAAGAGCTAGGGTTAGAGCTAGGGTTTGGGTTAGGGTTAGAGGTAGGGTTAGAGGTAGGGTTAGAGGTAGGGTTAGAGGTAGGGTTAGAGGTAGGGTTAGCGGTAGGGTTAGAGGTAGGGTTAGAGGTAGGGTTAGAGGTAGGGTTAGAGGTAGGGTTAGAGCTAGGGTTAGAGGTAGGGTTAGAGCTAGGGTTAGAGCTAGGGTTAGAGCTAGGGTTAGGGTTAGAGGTAGGGTTAGGGTAAGAGCTAGGGTTAGAGCTAGGGTTTGGGTTAGGGTTAGAGGTAGGGTTAGGGTTAGAGCTAGGGTTAGAGCTAGGGTTAGGGTTAGAGCTAGGGTTAGAGCTAGGGTTAGGGTTAGAGGTAGGGTTAGGGTTAGAGCTAGGGTTAGGGGGAACATTCAAATGTCAGCTTCAAGTAAAGATCTCTGCTTGCTGTCAGTGAGATTTGGCTGTAAATAATTAAGAGAGACATAAGAGAGTTGACATCTTTACTTGGGTGATAGCTGCTTGTTTGTCGGTGACAATTGGGTGATAAATTCCAGTAAAGATGCCAACTCTATCACCCAAGGTTCACTGACAGCAAGCACCTGTTATGTCTCTTAGTGTTTTATACACAAATTACACTGAAAGCAAGCAGGTTTTACTTATCTTCTAGCGGTGTTGACCCACATTGTACTGACAACAGGCAGAGATCTTTACTCAACTACATGGACAAATGTCAACTTCAAGTAAAGATCTCTGCTTGCTGTCAGTGACACTTGGGTGTAAATATCTAAGACAGACATAATAGAGTTGACATCTTTATTTGTATTTTTCACTCAATTGTCACTGACAAACAAGAAGCTATTATGTGTGTCTTAGATATTTACACCCAAATGTCACTGACATTATCTCTCTATTTGATTTGTTCTTAAATAACTTATGTAGGTTAATTTTTCTCAGGGATTTACTCAAGTCTATTTGGAATTGAGTATAATCTGTAGGGATAACTTAAGAAACAAGGAAACAATAAAAGAACAACAACAAAAAAAGAGTTGGAGAAGATCTCGTGCGGCATATACAAAGAAAATGGATTATTGGACTACTGTTTTGGGTTTCCCGGATTCTAGGGGAAAATGGAAGAAGCTATGGAAATACAAACGAGACTGTCCCGGGACTTCACGTGATGATGAAAGTTCTTCATCGCATAACCCTTTAGGCGGAGAACACGCCGTGGAGGGGGGGGGGTCGAAAAAAGAAGGGAAGAACGTCAAGATTGGCTTAGAGATTTTGTACCTAAGGGGAACTATAGTGTGGAAAACCCGCACAATATGTACTAAAAATGGTACCAGGGGAAAAATATTCATTAGGTCCTATAAAAACATACAGTAAAAAATGTAACAAGTAAAACAGTTTTTTTTGTTTTAAAGCGATGTGGTGTGATTGTGGGTCGATACTAAATTTTGGTTTAAAAATTAGACCTTTTTAAAAAACGGGAATTTTTTAAAGAAATATATACCGAATTTAAACGGGGAAAAAGGGGGTTTCCCCGGTTTTTAAACCATATTTCCGAGAAAATTTCATGGAGGAGATCTCGGGGGGATTTGGTTTGAAAGGGATTTGAAAGAATAAGTAAGGCAGGGGTTTTAACCCAAAAATTGGGCCCCTACAAAGTTATTGCCAAAAGGGAAAAAGGGAGTATTAAAATCGGGGAAACATTTGGTCCATTAGGCCTAAAAGAAAGGAAAAAATTTTCAGTATTTTTGTAAGGGTGTAAGTTTTCAAATTTTATTTGAAAGTTTAAAATTTTTTTTTTTTGTTTTGATTTTAATTTTACCCGTGGTGAGGTACGGAGGGGGGAGTTAAGTAGCGGAGGTACAATTCTTTCCCCGACAAAAAACCTTTGGGAAAGGTGGGGGTTAGAAAGCGAAACGGGCGTTTTGGCCCCGTGTTTGCATCCCCAAAGTGAGTTTTAAAAAATTTAAAAAAAAGTATCAATGGAGAAGATTGGGGAAATGGCCCCCCTATTCTTTTAAGCTTTAAAAATTTATTGCATGGCTCTTCTTTTTGGGGGTTTAGCCCCACTTTTTCCGGATGGAAAGGACGGGTTTGTTAGCTCGAAACTAGAAAAGGGTGAAAAAATTCAGTAACCCTTTTCCCTTGTGAAGTAAATGCCGCTGAATTCCTTTTTGGGGTTTTGGGGGCTAGGAAAAGTGCTTAAAAAATTTGAAATTTCTAAGCATCCCCACGTCGAGTTTACATTTGGGGGCCAAAAAAAACCCCCCTTAAAACCGTTGCAGTCAGTGCTTTTTCTTGATCCTTGCTTTTAGCCTAGGAAGAGCGGTTCATTGAGGGTTTTTTCTTCTGGGGGAACCCATTCTGGCTGCCAAATTTCCCACATCCGTTTAAAAGATTTAAAAAAGTGTAATGCTTACCTTCCCCTTTTAAAGGGAAATGCCCGGAACACTTCATTCTTACCCATCAGACTTTTCCCCCCAAACCTAATTAACCCGTGCAGAAAACCCCTTTTAAAATTAGTTGAAGGGATTGTGGGCATAACTATATTCCCTTGCCTTAAGTGGCCTAGGTTTATTGGGCCCGTTAGGCCTTTTTTTTTAGGTATGGAATGTTTTTCCCCGCTTTTTACCCCTTTTGGGGTTGTTCCCTGGGAACTGGGAGGGTCATGTAGTGAAAGTGGGGGTTTTTGGAAAAAAAGAAAAAAACCCTTCCCAGGGTTCCCTTTTTTCTTCTGTGAAAATTAAAATTTTAATCTGGGGAAATCCAGAGGAAAATCCTTGGTTTTTTTCTAGTCTCAAAACTCCACAAAATTGATCCCTGGTTCGCTGGAAAAAGATCTCCACCTCAAAGCGATATCTGCTATCGCATATCTGTAAAAAAAAAAAAAAAAAAAACAATAGCAAAAATCAAAACAAACAAAAAAAATGTATATAATAAGTAAGTGCTGCTGTTCAGGTGCAGACTCATTACTGAGGGACCAAATGAATAAGAATCCTGAGTATTGTATGAGGCAAAGCTATTTTCCTTCTGCAGGATCCCGTCGGGCTTTATTTGCCATCTGCCAGGGCTCGGAAACTGAGTAAACCTGATTTTCCAGTGGGGCATACTCGCAGAATATCACTCGCAGAATATCAACCTGGAGCCTCAGTTATTGGGGTGTATTTCCTGTAGAAATCATTAAGCCATACATGAAAGCTATTGCACTGTTTCATCTAGAGGATGTTATGGGCAATGAATGGTCACAGCTAAAGCTTCTTAGAACCCCATATATAATCCCCTCCCATTTCTCCCTACAAAATCACTCTGGTCCAGAAGAAATCACTCAATATATGGATTCTGAACTGGTATTAATTGAGAAGAAACCAATTCTTATACTAATTTTCCCTATAACGGTGCCTTAGATGTCCCTTCAGTCTATAAGGCTCAGACATCCAACCAGGTGTCTCTTGAGGACTGGTTCAGCCTCTCATATTCAATTGCTGTTGAAGGAAAGTTAGTATCAGATCATTCATCATGTACAAAAGGTCTGGTCCGCCACTATATCTAATGTATGTTCAGCAATTCTCAGAGAAGTTCTCAGGTGGAGATAGAAATAACAAATCTTTCCGCCGTTCTAAATGACTCTTAGGTTGTCCTCGCTATACTTCACCAGAATTATTGTGGTCCAAGCAGAAATCAGATTGGAGACAATTTGTTTATTCGAAAACTGTGTCATCACATCAAGCACTTCTCAGCTTCTTCAGCTCCACAGATTTTCAAATCCATCCCTTTCCACAGAGGTTTTTGCTAATTGTCATGTGCAAAAGGAAGGGGGGGGGGACTGGTTGAGGTCTAGGTATAATCTTCTATGTAATCATGATGTCTTGGGGAAGTCTGTTTCCATTATGGAAGGGGCTCTAACCAGTTTTCTGCTCAGGTCCTTTCAGCAGGACATTCTCAGGTACTAAACAAGGTTATTCCGTTTTAGATGGATGCAATTATTTTCCCTCACAAGGGAAGATATCAGCTGGTGGCCAGGTTGGTCCCACCTGAATTGAGAATACCTCTCCAATGTTTAACACTAGAACTACTGATGGAGTCATTTTGACTCCTTTCGTTTTTTATTTCTCTTCTGTGACTACTTTTTTCAGAATTCCGGCTTGAAACTTGGTGACTTTTCCCTCAATATGATGGAAAAAAGATTTTGTGAGAATAAAAAAATTTTGGTGAAAAATTTGCGCGTTTTTTCAAATTTACCAAAACTACTGAAGGGAGTCATTTTGACCCTACTATATTTTGAGGTCCTTTTGTCACTAATGTTGCTATAAAGTTTTGTGCATAATTTTTTCACTCTGTCTTATTTACCCTGATGTTCATATAGATGTAGTTAATTTTACATGTCAACTTTTTACATTTTCCTTGTGTTTTACCTGCTTGTATTACTGTGTAATGCTGAACAAAATAGTTGTTACTCTAGGCTCTTATCTTATGCTAATAAAAGGGTGGTGTTTTTCTAAGGTTCTAGCAGGAGACGGTATTTGGGAAAGTAACTTTACTATCAGTTCAGATGAAGAGACAAAGAGAACGACGCAGACATACGAGCTCTGAAGGGACCATACAGGTATGAATTGTTATGAAATATTTTAGCTGCTGTCACTGATTCAGCCCCACCTACTTTTGAAGGTGGCAGAACAGTTATTATTTCTTTTAGTTTTCATTTCTTTTTCTATTTTTCAGCAGGGAACTAAAATAGAATTATGGAATTTGTGAGGAATATGGAGAGAAGACGTTTGATAAAGCCTCAGGATATTCTGGTACTTTGCAATCATACCGGAGAATGAATCGGAATCCGAATTGCAGGAACATGTATTTGTTCTGACGTGATGAAGATTTCATTCCTCAGAACATATCAAGTGGAATCTGAAGATAAAAAAAGGAACAATCCAGAAGGTAAGTAGTTATGTGTATTTATTTGTTCTTCCACACCATGAGTTAGGGCCTGTGCACACTAGCAGAATTCAGGCTAAATAGCCATCTGGATTTTTAAATGCCGCAATACACGGCGTACCTCCCCGCTCATGCCTGAAGCTCCGCTCCGAACCCCGGGCTGGAGCCGCTGTCGGGGGACAGAGCAGCACTTGCTTACGCGCAAGCACGGCTCCGTCCCAGACAGCGGCTCCAGCCGGGTTCGGAGCGGAGTTCAGGTATGAAACCCCGGCTCTGTACCGACCGGGCAGGTAGGGGGCCGGATAGTGGTGAGAATATCCGGTCGGATATTCCGCCGCTAATCCAGCCAGTGTGCACGGACCCTGACAAAACAAAAATTCTAAAAAATTCATCAACTTTTTTCCAGATATTCCAAGCACATCAACTGGGGATCGGGCTCATGCAGTTTTGTTGCCTCGTGCCCATCCTCCTGGTCGTGGACAGAAAAAACAGCAAAACGTCCCAAAGGGAAGAAAAAACAGGAAACCCGATGGCGGCGAAGGTAATGCAACAAACAAACACCAGAAAAGGCGAATCTGAAGGAATACTAGTTTCAGCGGATGGTATTCAATGGAAAACCTGTTGAAATTTGGAGAACCCCTTGCCTGGTAGGGTGACAGCCAAAAAATTCTTCGAGAAGCACCCGGCCCCACAGGATACGCCCCGAAGAAATATCATTATCGATAGTCCTTTGAGCGCATGGCGTTTATTTTTTGATTATATATATTGACACATATAAAGAAATGTACGCTTGCAGAAGCATGCAGGAACAATAATTTACAGTTTACTCTATCTGATGAGGAGCTAGATGCATTTCATTGCGATATTCTATGCTCGTGGAATATCTGGCACGAACCGTCACTCGATTTGCAGTATTTGGTTTTAATGATGGGGAATACCGTTTTTTCAAAGCGACAATGTTTTAGGGAACGCCGCTTTGTTTGAAAAATTTTGAGGTTTCTCAGATTTTATGAGAATCTAAATCGATCGGAGAGGACTGCAAAAAGGACAAGTTTGCTCTATTTTTTTACTGCGTGGGACAGGTTTATTGAAAATTGTATTGCGTGTTACAAACCTGGCCCATACATAACGGTGGATGAGCAACTTTTCCCAAGCGAACTAGGTGTCCATTCACGCAGTACATGCCTTCCAAACCAGATAATATGGCCACAAATATTGGCTAGCTGTTGATAAGGATAGCAAATATCTGGCAAATGGCTTCCCTTATCTAGGCAAAGATGACACACGCTGTGCTGAGGACCATTTAGCTGACCATGTGGTAATGAAGTTATTGGACCCGTTTTGAAAAAAGGTCGCAATGTTACAACCGATATTATTTTACTTTTAGTAAAATTAGCTAAACAGCTAAAAGCAAAGGAAACAACCATCGTGGGAACACTGAAGAAGATAAGGCGAGAATGCCTAAAGAAATAAAATCCATGAAAGAGGAATTGTACAACACTAAAGTGTTTAGAAATGAAGACAATTTTACACTTACAGTATATCAAGGGAAAGGTCAACAAAAATGTTTTCATTTTGAGTTCCGTCCATTCCAGATGTTGTTGTTGCGTCTGATTCCGCTAAAAAACTCCAGAAAAAGGTTTAAAAATTTTTCAATGAAACAAAAATATGGAGTAGATGTAGTGGATCAGATGGCACGAAAATATAACACACGAACAGCCAAGGAGATGGGCCCGTTCATGCATTTGAAAATGCCTTAGACTTTGCGGGTATAAATGCATGGATAATATTCAAGGAGATTACCCACCAAAAAATGTCAAAGCAAGGCATTTTTGCAAACGCTTGTGAGAGAGTTGAGTGGTCCTTATGTCACAGATAGGGAAAAGGGTTCCACGTCCAAGTTTTTACATGCTCAGAAAATGATGGTTCAAACTAAATTTTGCCGATCAAAGAAAAGTGCAAAAAATAGATCTTTTCGGGAATTGTAAGACTTGTGGTAAGTCTTTGTGTGGGCAATGTACTGCCAAAAAATCAAAGGGAATGCCTAAAATGCAAAACACAAAAAGTTTAGAAGGTGAATTCTGCGCCATATTTTCATTTTTATGCTCCTCCACCCACATTTTCCCCTTTCTTTTTGTTCTTCATTGTTGTTTTATATGTGTGCACTTGAATAAAAAAAATGTTTGAAAAACGTCTATTTAATTATTGTTATTTCTGTAGAAAAAAAAAGAAAAACAGAATAAAAAAATCAAAAGCATTACTGTTGGACTCACAATAATAATACATTACAAAAAATATAATTATTAATAAATAACCACAAATGAAACTCTAAAAATAAACGAAAACAAGCAAGGAGTCAAAATGACTCCTTTCAGTAGTTTTTAGGCGGGGTCACGAGTCCATTAGTCCTATGTTAAAAAATTGCGCCCGTCCACAATTTGTCCTGTAAAATTGGGGAAAACCTTTGTTAAACTTAAATTGAATTTGGGGAAAGACTCTTTTCCCCCCCCAAAGGGTTAACATGCTTTTTGCTTATTCTTATTCCATTTTTGTTACAAACCATAGGCTTGTTTTCCAAAATAGACAATCGGCCACTTTATTCAACTGAACAGAAAGGTACAAGACCTCACTTATGGTTAAGGCTGCTACAAGGTTTGGGAAGTAGGTCAGTTTTAAAAGTTCAAAATCATAAGGGGCTTCTTTTACGGGAAAAAATTATCTGAATCTGACAGAAAGTATTTAAACAAGGAGTCCTTCAGTTTGAAGTCGGTTTAGGGTTGTTTTCTCTCTGACCTTAGAGATGATATTGGGATTGAAATTTTGGTACAAAGACGTCTTTGTTATGATGGTTCTTCTTTTCTGAAAGAGTTTAAAATCACAGGTCTTATTTTGGGTCTCTATATTTTTAAGATCCAGGAATTAAAAAACTCAGGGCCATGTAGTACCCAATTTTTGATAAAAAAGACTTGTCCCCCTCTTGCATGTTTTTGCAGAAAATATTCTATAAAATATCATATGAAAAATCTTCAAATCAAAGTTTTCTAATCCATCTAGAGAAGTTTTTAGCTGCCATGTGCAGGCAAAAAGTTGGAAGGGTTTATCTTAGGCAAAGCTTAATAACTTCTTCATTGTGGAGCCTCACCCTCTGGATTCCACATCATCACCGATTTCTATGGGAAAAAAGGCGGGGGTGAAGGGCGCCAGAAAAAAGCCATGAAGTGAACTTCTAGGGTATTACACAAAATGAGAGGTTTTATTCCCATTTACCCTCCCTTTAAAAAGGCGGGGAAGGGGAAACAACACAAATGCCGAAGTGAGTCATAGGGTATTACTACAAAAAGAGAGGATTATTCTCCATTTACCCCCCGTCAAGTGGTTCTTTAAAAAACCCCAGGGAAAAATTTACAAGTTTGCTTCCCAGAAGATATCCAAAATTGTCTATTTTTCAGTTAAATTTAAAAAATTGTCACAACATTAAAGACAAAGGTAAGATGACGCCTTTTTTTTTTCCGGCCTGGAACCCCAAAGTCCCCAAAAAGGGCATTGGCCGGGAACGGCTATTTGGTTTTGGTGGTTTATTCACCCGAAACGTGTTGGGGTTTGGGGGCCATTTAGTTGGGGGGCTTCTGGGATTTTTTTACATTTAGGATATGTGGAGTTCTTTATGTGGCATCGGAACATATTAACCAGGGAAACTTTTCAGTTTTTTTTTTTTCTAGATTCTTCCTTCAGATGAAACTGCTCATCCTTCAGATAACCTCAGGAAGCGGTAAACTTATCTTATAATCAATATTATGAGAAACTGGAAGTCTGTTTTTTCACTTACAAGGGCCTCTTACAGAAAACAAAGTCAGCATAGCCTTGACACGGGTCCTATAGCAATACTTTGTGTAAGGATCAAGAAGCATGGTCATTGGCTAGTGAAAAATGAGCCAACACCTTGTGTTCTATAGCGTCCTCCCATTCCCGAATACAATTAAACCTTTACTAGATTACATTTGCCAAGTAGTGCTTAGTGTTCTCTCGAACTTTGGGGGTCAGTCTGAGCAGTTTAGAAGATGCTTATTTTGTATGCTGCCCCCCCCTGCTTTTCTTATACTGCTTTGGGAAATCCCATTGTGTGCTGCCTGAGGACAAAGGAGAAAACTAAGATTTTCTTACCGAAATCTTTATTTCCCAGAGTCTGAAGGCATCACAGGTTACACAGTCACATAAAAAATGTATGTACTGCTTTAAAAGGATCAGGTCTGTTCATTGTCTGAGGAGCTTCTATGGGTGAGGTGGATCTCATTAATGCTGGAATTATGTGAACCTGAAACTCATTTTTTTTCTTTGCCCTAGCTGCGGTGAGGAGGATGCTAAACCATAGTGTGCTGCCTGAGGACCAAGGGGAATAAAGATTTAGGTAAGAAAATCTTTTGTTCAAGCAGAAAGATGGTAAACAGTGTGAAAAATTTTAACTGCTGGAGTTTTGTGGGAAGAGTTTTATTAAGGAAAATCTGTTTATAACATGATAGACAAACCAATGACACAAGCTCAGACACATCCAGACACAGAGGAAGCAACAGCTCAGGCACAAGGGCTATCTCCTTCTGTGCCGGTTAATGAACACTGTCATCAACACCAAGAGCCATCAGTTCACATTTTAGATGCTCCTGTCCCTGTTATGGTGAATCAACCAGTTCAAACACTGTCACATCAACCAGAGGACACACATCACACACGAAGTAAGGGACGGGTGCCTAAGGGGATGGATGTGAATACATTGAAAGATACTCACACTAAGCGGCGGCTACAGGTGTAGATGTTTAGAATGATAGTTAGACACGAGCCGTGTTATTGTGTCATGTGCATAGAACCACTTGACTTTAGATATCTCAGAATCATTATGTCATGCAGCTAACCAGAGCTTAGAATAATCAGAATAGGGGGGCGTGGCTTGACATGGCCGTGTGAGGAAGCAGACTTGAGAGCTCCTCCACACTTTTTTGGCTCCATCCGACTACATCAGCGGCTAACAATGGGGAAATCCTCCAAAAGAGCGAAAAAGCATCCCCCAGCCACCCCTGATCCAAACCAGGGTGTTATTGGCCGGTATTTTGGGGTTATTCCCCACTGATGCCTAGGATGACCCCGCCACGAGGCCTCTTAAGATGGCGTCCCGGCCGGCACGGCTCCCCTCCTTGCACAGCCGACATCTGTACAGCCAGCCTTACCTGCTACGCGCTCCGGGCGTCGCAGACGAGAACCTGGGATCCCTGCAGCCGAGCCGGCATCTTCTGCTCCCACGGCTATCCCTGCAAGGAAAGCGCCGCCCCCGGCTTCGGTGTCACAGCCCACAGCGGAACCTCTGCAGGCCCGCAAGTCGGGTGAGTCCATCCCGAGCCCCGGACATGCGGCGGCGGCATCCCGAAGACACAGCAGGCGCCTCTGACAGACACACGTCACGCGCCTTCGCTGCACCCGCAAGAAAGAGCAGTCGGCTCAGGACGGGCGCCTTCTCCTTCTACGCTGACGGCGCCCCAGCAGGATTTGATAAGGAGCGCATGCTGCGCGCCTTCACCGCAGCCTCAGATCGCCGCGGCTGGGACCGGACATGCTGCGACTTCCTCCTGCACGCCATCAGAGCCGCAGCAGGAGCAGTGGAGGAGCGCACACCATGCGGCACCACCACATGAGCACAGCGCTGCGGAGGGACCGGACCTGGGAGCTGCCTCCTCTGCGGACTTCCCTGTATCGGCACCCACGGCGGGCTCGCCGGTGCCGGGCTCAGGAGGCTGGGGGTCTGCGTCGGTGCCGCTTCGACAGATCCTGGGGCCCAGGCGCAGGTCAGTGTCCCCAGGACGATACACTCTCCTCCCCTGGGCCATATATATGGGGAGATGGACAGGGGACCGTGGATGTGTCCCAGACAGGGGGGGTCCCACTTATGGCTTCGGGGGGCACGCTCCCATCCTCACAAACCACCACCTCTGGTTGGGGAGCGCGGTCTCCCTATATGGACACCTACTTGGGTGCTCAGCTGAGGGGTGACTTGGTCCCAGCTAGCATTCAGCCCATGACCCTGTGGGATCCCCCAACTGGATCCCCCCGCACCCAACCCAGGATACTGCCACCAATGACTGTTAGGGGCCTTGCTGACTCAGGACTATGTCCCTCGAACCCGGCACTTCTGGTGGATGAGGGGCCTCCCCTCTGGGCTTCTGCCTCATTGTTCAGCTGTGGGGCTGCAGCAGCCTCTCCCAGAGAGGGGATTGTACACTCCCCCGCATGGTCCACGGGGTCTGCTTGGCCTATAACACCGGACAACAAGCTCCAGCCAACCCCCCATGAGTCCCAGCCTCTACCCTCTCAGGGGTCTCTGCACCTTCTCTCTGGCTCTCTAATCTCTCTCAGCAATGTAAGTGACCATAACCTGTCCCAGGACTTGAACTCTCGCAATAGCTCACCACCAGCCTTCAGCCCCCAAACCAGGGACTCGGTTGGTGGCTCTTCTAGGGAGGCTACAGCTCATGTTTCGCCCCAGCGTTCTGCGAGGCCCGTGTCTCCTGTAGGGGGCAATCTTGTCACTTTTGCTGATCTCCAAAGTTTAATCCAAACCCTGCCCACACGACAGGACATTTCTGCCATGGCCTCACGGTTGTTAGAGGAACACAGGAAGGAGCTTGACAACTTACGCACAGACTTCTCTGCGACTTCAACCAGGGTGGATACCCTGCAACAAGCTCAGGACTCTAACTCTTCTACTTTAGCAGCCCTACAAGCAGTGGTCCAATCTCATTTAGCCCAACTGTTTCACTTGCAGTAGCACTTAGATTACGTGGAGAATAGGGGTCGTAGAAATAATCTAAGGATCTGTGGTCTCCCAGAATCAGTGCCGGCTTCAGAACTTTACTCCACGGTTTCTCCCATTTTTAAATGATCTTTAGAGGGCCTTACCAGTTTATGAGCTGGATAGAGTCATAGGGCCCTTCGCCCAATACAATGACCCTCAGCCCCGGAGATGTTGTTGTGGGGTGCACTTTTTTTGTTCTCAAAGGGGGACATAATGCAGCGCCTTGTAGGGGGCGAGTTCCTGTTTGCAATGGCCAGACCCTGCAGATTTACCCGGATCTGTCACGTCATACCCTAGCACAGCGAGCTATGTTGAAACCTGTGCTCGATGGTCTTAGGGAGAGGAGTATCCCGTATAGGTGGGCGTTCCCGTTCTCTCTTATTGTCCGTCACGAGGGCCAAACTTATACCTTGCGCACCCCGGAGGATCTCCCTAGATTCCTGACGGATCTGCAGATTACTGATGTTTCCCTCCCGCCCTGGCCATCTGGACCCCCCATCTCTGGGGGAACTAGAGCTGATCCTAAGGGGGGCCTGTCCCGGATCCGTTGCCAGGTTCCACCCGGAGTACGGGGCCTAGCCCTGGCGCAAAAGTATCTGGTTCAAGTGGATCCTTTATTAGGATTCCTTAGCTATGTCAAGGGGCTTCTTCTAACATAGCCCTTGGCCCTGTGAGTAATCATATTCCCACCGAGAAGGGCTCAGTTCATTTGTTAAGTCGGATGTTGATGCGTTTTTTTTTACTGTATTCATATCTCTTGGACTGCTTTTGTAATGACTGTTTCCAGCTACCCTAGGTTTGGAGTACCAGTGCCTCTGGGGTTGGTTATCCCTGGTTAGTAATAGGTAGTTTAGTGTGTTGGCAGGGTTTCCGCTCTCCCTCAGGTTCAGTTTATTGTTTTCTATGTTTCCTTTGGTTTTGTCTCCCTCTTTGTTTCCATCCCTCCTTGTGGCCGGTAGCCCCGGGATTTGAAGGTTCACCGTTCTCTTGCAGCGCTTGAATGGGGGACCTTCGTGTTCATTAAACGCCAAGGGTCCCAATAAAAACGGTCAACGGCTCAAATACTTTATCTTTTTCCATCGGAAGAAAACACAGATTGTGTGTTTTCAAGAGACTCATTTTTAAGTCGGACCTTACCCCGACAATTAAAAATAGAATACTTTTAACCCTTTGGGCCCATTTTGCCAATTACCCTCATGCTAAAAGTAAGGGAGTTGCAATTGCGATTCACAAGTCACTGCCGCATCAGGTTGTGAACTGTGTCATTGACGAGGAGGCGAGATACCCGATTCTGACTCTCTCCATCCAAGGGCAGCTGTTTACGATTGTAAATGTTTATGCTCCTAATCAGGGGCAGGTCTCCTCTTATTAAAAGTCCTGGAATGTTGCTTTCTCATGCGAGGGCACACTACTATTTTGTGGAGATTTTAATCTCACTTTAGACCCCGTCTTGGATAACTCCTCAGGTTGGTCTTCCATAGCCTATTCGGCTATTAAGAAGCTCAAACGGGCTCTTCTTAGGTTCCAGCTCTGCGATGGGTGGTGGATGCAACTCCCAGGACAAGGACTATGTTTTTACTCCCACCCTCACAATACCTACAGTCGGATTCGACTATGTCCTTTTGCAGCACGCTGCCCTTCCATGGTTGGATCCCCCTTTCAATTGGTAGGGGTTCTGTGGTCCGATCATGCGCCAGTGTTTACCTCTTTTCACTTGCCTACTTCATCAGCGCAGATCAAATCCTGGCGGCTGAATGAATCCTTATTAGCTGACTCGGTCTGTTTGGGGGGATTTTGCAGCGGCCCCTTTGAGCACTTCCTCTCAGATCATGTGAACGATCCCACACCTCCCACAATGAAGTGGGAAGCCTTAAAATGTGTGCTCAGAGGCACCTTAATCAAACATGGAAGTCGGTTGAAAAAAGTCCGTGCTGCCACTATTGCGGCGGCATTGCAGAAGGTAACATCCCTGGAACTACAGCATAACCAGGCTCTTTCCGCCTCCGTGCTGCAGGAATTAGTGGAGGCGAGGCTAGAAGTCCGATGGCTCTTTGAGTCGGCGTGGGGCAAGCTTATTCAGACTCAGAGGAGTAAATTTTATGAGTACAGGAACAAGAGCAACAACCTGCTTGCCAAAGCTTCTAGGGACCAAATGACGGCCTCCTTTATTCCTAGCATTAGGTCACACTCGGGCGCCACGGTGCATACGTCTGGGGAGATAGCGGGGGAGTTCCATGCCTTTTACTCCAAACTCTATCACCTGCCCTCTGTACCATCTATGGGTCCACAGACGCTACCAGGGCCCCCTGCAGCTTTTCGGGCTCTGTCCACAGAAGCGATTCAGGAGATGGAGAACCCGTTCTCAAGTGAAGAGCTGGTCGCGGTCATTAGGGACCTACCGGGGGGGAAAAGCCCAGGCCCTGATGGCCTCACGGCCGCTTTTTTTAAGTCCTTGGCGCCCGCTCTCATTGCAGTGATGCTCCAAACCTACAACGCCATTTCCTCGTCGATGCATTTCCCACCAGATTCTACTAGGGCCCATGTCACGGTTATCCCAAAGCCTGACAAAGACCCCCAGGATTGTGGGAGCTATCGCCCAATATCTCTCTTAAACGTAGACCTAAAGATCTACGCCAAACATTTGGCTAATCGTTTAAATAATCTCTTGCCCTCCCTTATTCATCCTGACCAGGTCAGTTTCGTGCCCGGGAGGGAGGCACGGGACAATACTCTAAAAACGTTGGATCTGATCCAGTACGCGCATTATCGGAAGATTCCCTTGATGGTCCTGTCATTAGACGCAGAGAAGGCGTTTGACAGGATATCTTGGGACTCTTTAGCCTCAACCCTGCGTCACGTCGGACTGGGCCCGGTCTTTACGGCTAAGATTATGGCCCTCTACGACAATCCGTCAGCTAGAATTAAAATTAACGGATCCTTGTCTGAGGTCTTCGAGATTCGGGAATGGTAAATAGACAGGGTTGTCCCTATCGCCGTTATTATTTTGTACTTGTTATGGAACATTTGATGGAGGCTATTCGATCCAACCCGGACATCAAGGGGATTACGATAGGAGAATGCGATTTTAAATGTTCCGCATTTGCGGATGATCTCATTTATTTGCGAGACCCACATACCTCGCTTCCCTCTCTGATGTCTGAATTGGCCACGTTCTCTCAATGGTCTAATTACAAGAACAATCTTTCCAAATCGGAGGCTATGAGTGTCTCACTAGACAAGGCGGTTGTGGACTCCCTTAAGAGTAACTTCCCTTTCTCTTGGCCCTCGAAAGGCATTTCTTATCTAGGAATTCAGATCCCAGTGAACTTGACTCATTTATTTGATGTCAATTTCTTACCTCTCCTTACTAAAATCTCGTCATTACTAGCCAACTGGGGTCGAAGAGACTTTTTCTTGGTTCGGCGGATGAAAATCTTGAAAATGTCCATCCCCCCGAAGTTGCTCTAACTTATTTCAAACCATGCCGATGCATCCCTAATCGTTCTGGATAAGACTCCAGCGATGTTTCAGTGAATTTATTTGGGGTACTCGTCGCCCGAGAATCCATAGGGAGCTCCTGACTCGTCCCAAGAATGCCGGTGGAGTGGGTCTACCCGACTGTAGACTTTATTACCTAGCAGCCGCCTACACTAGATTTCTGGACCTTATTCATGTATCACGAAACAAACTGTGGGTGTACATTGCACAAGCTGTGAGTCCTTATTCTCTGATCTCTCTGCCCTGGGTTCCAAACTCTGTAGTTTTAGATTCAACCACCTTGTCTTTCACCACGGCTTGTACGATGGCTGTGATAAGGCGTCCCAAGTCTTCAGAAGTCTTGTTAGACCTGAAGGGCCCACTAATCCTGATTACGGACTACCCTTTATTCCCCCCGGGGAAATCTAGCAACTCCTTCCTAGGCAGGCTCAAAACCACTCCCCTCCTTGTAAAAGATATCCACGATAGGGGTCTTCTCCGTCCTCTATCTGACCTATTGGGAGCTGGCCCCACATCCCCCAAGTATCACTATGAGTATGTCCAGCTTCAGCACTTCTTTGTTTCCTCTATCAGGAATCTTGATTATAAAAGACCTTTGAATCCATTTGAGAAACTTTGTGTTCAGCGAGAAACGCCTATACATGCTATTTCCTTGATCTATAAACTCCTGCTTTCGCCGGAGGAACTACCTCTCCCTTCCTATTGTAGAACTTGGGAACTTCAAAAATCCTTCACGAAGGCCCAATGGAACAAATGTTTCACCCTCACGCACAAGGCAGTTATAGCATGTAAGGCGCAGGAAACGAGTTATAAGATCCTATGTCGTTGGTATAGGGTCCCGGCCCAACTCCACAAGTGGTACCCAATACTCCGGATGTCTGTTTGGGGATGTAACAAAGAGGTCGGAACTATGACACATGTCTGGGGGGGATGTGGGCCTTGCAGGACTTTGGAAAAAGGGGCCTGCAGGCCATTCAGGATTGTACGGGGGTCATTGTCCCGAAAAACTCCAAAGGCCCGTTACTCTTTATGCTCAACTTCCTGTTGAGACGTATAAAAAATCATTGACAAGGGCATTTCCAGGCAGCAAAAAACTATAATCCGGTAAGTGGAAGCAAACCAATCCCCCCTCAGTGTTGGAGTGGATTGAGGAGGTAGCCTCCACATACCGCATGGAGGAATTGATAGCACGTAGTCCTGAGGAAACAGGGAAGTTTTTGAGGACGTGGAACCCCTGGATTTTGTATAAGGCTTCCCCTGGGTTTAGGATACTGGCGTGAGTGGCAGTGCGGGGGTTATGCTTGGACCCTGGGGTTTAAACTGGGGGGGGGGGGGGTCTGTGACCCCTCGAATCCTCATCGCTGTGTCACATCAGCTGTCGCCCTTCCCGGGTTCCTACCGAGCCCAGTACTTTCCTTTCCTTTGTCCCTTTTCCGTACTGTTGTTTCTTATTATTATTTCTTCGTTATTTTGGTAGGATAGAGTGGGTCAAATCATTTTAGATCATGCAGAGGGAACTGGTTGGGGGAAGATTCCCAGCTAGAGTGTGACACGCTGTATGCTTTCTGCTGTTCTACTGATCAAGGTTTTATTTTATTAATATATGTATACCCAGGTACCCTGGTTTTTTGTTCCTTTGCCTATTTTATATGCTTATTTGGTCTTGTATTATTTGTATTGTTAAAAGAAAATTTTAATAAAAATTTAAATAAAAAAAAAAAAAAAGAATAATCAGAATAATTAGAGGTGTGTTTTTAGTACTGACCAGTACAGATGCTTATTAATGAGGTGATTGTTATAATACATGGATGTTTAATAAGTGTTGTATATGATGTTATACTGTATTGCCCAAATAACAATTTACCTGTTTTGCGTAAACCACTGAAAGTTTTAAAAAGGCTTCCCTAACTTCTAATAAAGGGAAAAAATTATAGCGTTTTTTTTGGAAAATGTCTCTTTTCTTTCGGCATTGTTGTAATAAAAAACTTATAAGGGATTTTTAGGGTCTCATATTAATCCCAATGAAAAAAATTGGAACATCGGTGCCAAAACACAACACCTAGAGGATCCATGAGGGGGATAATCTAAAATGGTGCCCAACTTCTGAAAGGTTTCACCTGGTTTCTGCTATTTTTAGGGGGCTTTGAAATGGAAGGCAAAACACCAAAAATTCATTCCAAAAGCCAAATAGCGTCCCTCCTTTATTTTCCTGCAAAAACCAGTTTACACGCACTTATTTAGGGTTTTGCCGAACTTGAAGAGATTGATAAACCAATTCCCTAAGGGAGTTAAGTAATGTAAATAGATAGGCCTATTTTAATAAATTTTAGAGGGCCACTTTGATAGAACTTTTATTCTCCCATTATACAAGTCACTGGTTTTAAAAAACCCATGAAATATTGTGTTACGGGGTCTTTGGGGCACCAGTGACGGGAAAGTCATTTTTGTTTTTTGACCAGGAACAAAAGTGGGCAACAAAAATAATAAGGACGGGGTGGGACTACAAAAAAAACCCAAAAAGTTTTAGCAGTTGGGGGTTATTGTTTAAGAGGGCTTGGGGGGAATAAAAAATTTTTTTAAAAATACAAAAAGGGTCAATTAATATTCGAAAAGATTTATTTTCCCCGGATTTGTATCTGAAAAAAGGGGGGCATCTTCGGAACAAAAGTTTCTACATAAACATAAAAAGGGATTTTTACTGTAAGAGCAGTGAATTGGGAAAAACTCTTGCAGAGGAACTTGCCCTGGGAATTCAATAACAGGTTCAAAAAGGGTTTGATGCATTTCTGAAGTGTAATAATACAACAGTTTTAGTGAGCAGGATTCTGGAGAGGGGCGTTTTTTTTCCTTTTTCCAGGGTGGGGAAGGAATTTTTCCCCTTAAATGGGGAGAATTGGCTTTCCCTCTTGGGGGTTTTTTGCCTTCCCCTCTGGTTCAAACTTTAGCAAACCCGGACTGAATGGTGGAGTCTGTTTTTTTGCCTTACAAATATGTAATTATGTAATTTTGAGTGTTTTTTTTCCCCCAAGATCCTTCAAAAAATTGAACTTTTCAGCTAAAATAGCAGATTTTTGGGAAAAAAAAATTTTTTTCCAATTTCACAGCCTAACACAAAAAAAAATTTGTAAAAAAATTTGGGGGGTCAATTATTAAATAACCCTGGATATTTTCCCCTTAAGTGGTTTTTGTTTCAATATGGGGTCTCTTTAGGGGATTTTATTAAGTTTTAGCACTTTTGGGCGCCCGCAAACGGGAAAGTTGCCTAAATAAAATTGTAAGAAAATGGACCCCAAAGTCCGTCGGGCTCTCTCCTCTTCTTTTCTCTGAGGCTTGGGGTTGAGCAAATAGCGCACTTGGGCACATATGGGATACCTCTGAAACAACGCAGAATTGCAAAATTTTTAAGTTGCTTTTACTGGTCACTCCCCGTGTTTTGTGAAAAATGGATAAAACAAAAAATCTAAAAAAAAGTGACATTTTAAAAATTTATTTCACTTTGATTTAATTTCCTCTGAAATCCAAAAAAAAGGGGTAACAAATTTCCTAAACATGTTGTAAATATTAAAAGGGGGGTGCAGTTTTTAGATGAAGTCATTTATGGCCCCTCAAACCAGGACAGGATGGAGGGTCCCAAAAAAAAATGATATTCCAAAATTTTTTTAAAAAAATGTGAGGATGTTTTAAATTTCTAAGCCCCCTAATTTTGTAAAAAATAAGAAGAAATTTTGAAGTTTGAAAATTTTTTTCACGGTTTTTGTATTTTCCACAAAAAATAAAGATTGTGTGGCCCAAATTTACTAATTTAAAAGCACATTTTTCAGGGAAAAAAACGTTCTCTATACCCCAATGGAAGAGAAAAGTTAAAAGTTATTCCCACATAAAGTGACAGTCAGTTTTGAATAATGGGACTCTGTCGGGAAGTGAAAGGTGTGGCAATGACGGGGTTAGAACGTTCTGGGCCCCAGAAATCCCGAGGTTTTAAAAAATTCCAATTGGGGTTCCCAGAGAAAAAAGGGAGGGGAAGGCACAAAACACGGGAGATATTATTAAGTCCGGTCTGGGGTTAAACCCCCACAAAATTTATAATTGCAAACTAATTTTGGTGCTCCACAAAACCCGATCGGCCCAAAACCCCCCGGGTATTAAATATAGAGAATGCTAGAGGCTACAAAAAGGGATAATATTTATTATAGATTCAAATATGTAAATTAAAAGGGCAACAATGGGGATAGGGGGGGACAGGGGGAAAAAGTAATAGGTGGGACAGAGCAATATTCCCCAAATCGTAAAAGCAAACGGGAAAAAAAAAGTTTTTGGCGCAGAAAATGGTGCCCTCTGCAAATTTCAAAAAAAAAAAAATGTTTGGTTTTTTTTTGCGGTCCAAAAATTTCAAAAAACCCATACTTGTTTGTTTTGGGCGATTTGTATCACCTGTATAATACAGGAAACATCATTTATCCCAAAAGATTAAAAGCCATAAAAAGCAAAAACCCACAAAAATGGTGAATCCCTTGTTTTTGACATTTTCCCCCCACATGATTTTTTTCCCCTTTTAAAGAATATTCTATGGTAATTTGAATAACTTTTTTAAAAAAGAGGGCTCTGTTATGGTTAGGGGAAAGGTGGGTTAATAATAAAACATTTCTCCACATTTGTGCAATTCTCTAACAAAGTACATTTTCTGTACTTTTCCCCAAAGGGAAACTACACATTCCTGTGTAAATTTTTTTTGGGGTTTTAGTCTGATTTAATGAAAAAAAGTTTTCCCCAACATTGTGAATAAAAAAGGGGTTCTCCCTGTGTGAATTTCTCATTTTTAACCAGATCGCTTTATTGAAAAAGTTTTCCCCTTTTCAAAAACATGAAAAAAGCTTCTCTCCTGTGGGGAATTTTCTGTGCAATTGCTTTTTGATTTGTGTCAATGATTTCCACTTTGTGAAATGAAAAAGGTTCCTTCCTGTGGAATTCCTTATGTGTAACCGACCCCCTTTTTTGTATAAGATTTCCCGCATTTGAACATGAAAAAGGCTTGTCTCCTGTGTGATTTTTCTTATGTTTAATCAGATGCTTTAATTGTAAAGATTCCCACATTTGAAAAAGAAAAGTTATTCCTGTGTGAATTCTCATGACAATAAGATTTGATTTGTCTGTAAAAGTTTTCCCCACTTTAAACATGAAAAGGCTTCTCTCCAATGTGAATTCTCTCAGTGAAAAGGTTTTGATTTGTATGTAAAGTTTTCCCACATTCTGAACATGAAAAAGGCTTCTCCCCGTGTGAATTCTTCATGCAAAATAAGATTTGATTTGTTGTAAAAAGATTTCCCAAATTTCTGAACATGAAAAAAGGTTTCTCCACTATGAATTTCTCTGTGTAACGAGTTTTGATTTGTATGCAAAAGATTTCCCAATTCTGCCATAAATAAGGCTTCTCCCCTGTGTGTTTTTCTCATGTTCTTCACAACTGCCTTTTGGGTAAAGCATTTAAAAAATTCTAAACTGAATAGGTTCTTCCCCGGTGGGGAATTTTCTGTGAGTGAAAGGTTTGAGCGTTTGTAAACATTTCCCACATTGACATGGAAACAATTTCCCCCCTTTTTTTGGGCCCTGTTTGGGGTAACCATCTCTGGTGGGCCGGGTAGGGTTTCTTCGGATGGTTGGATTTTATAAAGGGGTGTAAACTTGTAAAAATCTGTGGTGGGTGGGGAAAAGGTTTCCCTATCATTGTGGGATTATTGGACGCTCTGTACTGTGTAGTCCTGGATGTACATTCGGGTTTTTGGGGTTTTTGTCCGATGAGGACTGCATAATTCTTTTCACTTTTAATTTATGAGAACATGCCATTTCCCTTTTGAAATCTTACGAAGTTTTTTGTTAAAATTTGAAAAATGTTTTAATGATTTTTTTTTTTTCAAACCAAAAATGAAAAAATTTTAAAATTCCCTTTTTGGTGGGAAAACTCCCGAGTTTTTTTTTAAATAAAATTTTAGGGAAAACCAAAGTGGGTCCCGCAGGACCACTTCCTACTTTGATGTCATTTACACTAGGTACGGAAAGTATTCAGACCCCATTACGTTTTTCACTCTTTGTTTCATTTAGGCCATTTGGTAAAAGTTAATTTTGTGCTCATTAATATACACTTGCCCCCCCCCCCCCTCTTCATAGAAAAAAAAAAAAAATAGAACGTAGATTTAAATTTTCAAAATTTATTAAAAAAGACAAAAAATGAAATATCACTGGTCTAAGTATTCAGCCCCTTTGCTGTGGCCTATATTTAAAATCATATGTGTCCTTTTCTTTGATTTCCTTGAGAGTTTTTACCTTCATGAAAAATCCAGCGTGTTTACTTAAACTGATTGGGCTTGGTTTTGAAAAAAGGCACACACCCGTTGATAAGACAGGCGGAGGCGTTTGTGATGACTCAACCCTCTCAACCGGCCCCATAGTGAATAAGCAATTGGGAGAAGGCATGGCGACAGAGTAAAGAAGAACCCAAGATCACTGTGGCTGGCTCCAGAGATAGGAGAGATGGGAAAAATTTCACAAAGCAAAATATCGCTGCAGACTGCACCAGTGGGGCTTTATGGCAGAGTGCGGCCACGAAGCTCTTTCAGTGCAAGACATATGAAAGCCGCATTAGTTTGCAGGCCCCCTCATCACCTGCCCAGTACAATCCAAAGTTACACATTTTGGGTGGAGACTGGGGTGGTTTTTCAGCTGCCGGGCGAACGGTGGTTGCCAATTTAAGGAAAGATGATGAGGCAATTTTCATGGATGAAAACCTTTTCCCGCGCTCTGGGCCTTAGATGGGGAAAGGTTCCCTTCCAACAAGACAATGCCATCACAACAGCAAAAAAAAAAGCAGTGGCTTCAGGACAACTCTGGCCCCTTTTTTGATGGCCCCGCCAGGCCCTGACCTAAACCCAATTGAGCTCTTGGAGAGATTTGAAAATGGCTGTCCACCAACGTTTCACCAACAAAAATGAGGGAACTGGAGAGGTTTGAAGGAAAATGGCAGAGGTCCCCAAATTCCGGGTGAAAAATTGTTGTTCATTTCAAAGAGATCATGGGTACTTGCTGAAAAAAAAGGTGAATACTTAAGTCTGGGGTATTTCGTTTTTTGGTTTAATAAATTTGCAAAATATCTAATTTCAGTTTCTTCCTTTTTAAAAGGGGGGGGAGGTGTACCCTTAAACAGCAAAAAAAACACTTTTGATCTTTTCCAAATGGCTGCAATAAAAGAAAGAGTGAAAAAAATTTTAAAGTGGTCTGAACCTGTACTCATGTAGGAATGCCCCCTGGTGATGATGCTAGGGATGTAAGGTTGTGTTGGCTGTTGCACATAACCCATGTGTATTATTAGTATTATTATTATTTTTTTAAGCCCATTTAGTCCATGGTGTGTACATTTGAGGGTGTTACATAAAATAACATATGTCAACGGTCTGATAAAGATGAATGGAAATTACAATTGGCACAAGAGAGGGAGAGAGGGGCCCTCCCAGAGGGTTAAGGGGGGAAAGAGACAGGAGGTGAGGGGCGACATGTTTGTGGGGTGTGGGGCAGCGGGTTTTTGTGGGTTAAGGCAATCCTTTAAGTATGGGTTTTCAGGTTGTTTTGAACCGGTGAGGGCTGATTTTGTTGGGGGGAGCGAGTTCCAGAGTTGGGGGGGAAGCCGGGAGAAATCTTGGAGACGTTATTTGAAGGCTGATAAAGGGAAGAGCAGAGAAAAAGGTCCCGTGAGGAGGGAGATTTCGAGGGAAAGGTATTGGAGATTAGAGCAGAGTGATGGAGGGGAGAGGTTATGGAGAGCTTGTAGGTCTTGGTTATAACTTGTCGGATTCGTGGGTAGTGGGTAGCCCGTGAAGGGGTTTTCGGGGGAGAGGCAGAGGAGTAGCGGGAGAGAGGTGGTGAATTGGGAGACGTTGAAATGGTTTTAAAGGGGAGCGGGGGGGTGTAGTGGGAGGCCCAGGGAGGATGTTTCAGTAGTTAGGGGAGTGACAAGGGCTTGGCGGCATTTTGTAGAGTCGAAATTGAAAAATGGCTGATGCGAGAGATTTTTTCGGTGGAGGCGGCAGGCAGAGGTGAGGGTTGCGTGTGTGGTGTGAAGACAGAGCGGAGGGCAAAAATTATCCAAAGGCAGTGGACTTGCGGAAAGGTGAGATTGCAAAAGTTGAGGAGATGAGGATCAGGGGGTGGCATGGGAGTGGGGGGGTGGAAGATGATGAAATTCGTTTTTCCCCATTTAGTTTTAAAAGAAGGGGGAGAAAAAAGGGGGAAATGGACGATAGACAAACTGGGATTTGGGAGAGAAGAGAGGTGCATCTGGGCCAGGATGTAGGCTGTGTGTGGGCCCTGGTAGTGAAAACCGTGAAGTTTTGAGCTGCAAGGCCAAGAGTGTAAAGAAGAAGAGTAGTGGGGGCCCGGACTGACCCCCCCGGGGGGCCCGCAGAGAGAGGTGGGGAGAGGGGTGTGAAAAAGAGAGCGTTGAAAGTCCCCATCAGGAGGTAGGGGATCCAGAAAAGAGCCAAGTTTGTGGCGTGGAGGAAGGTTTGTAGAGGAGGGTATGGTCGACAGTGTCAAAGGGAGGAACACGTCTGAAAGGGGAAGGACGAATAATGGGTGGGCTTTGCGTTGCTAGGTCATTTGGGGACCTGTAAGATATGAGTATAAGGGGCGATTTTGAGGGTTGCGAAAGGGTAGATTATTGGCTTTAAATTTTTGATCTGTTGGGGGCTGCTGTGGTGAAAGTGTTTTTGTGAGTGGGAAAAAAAAAACTGGAAACATAGCTCAGGAAATGTCAGCTTTTATTGTATGAGGGCGAGAAACATATCATGGGAGCAGCTCATCCCAAAATGACCCAAAAAAGGGGGCCCAAAAATGGGGTTAAAAAAGACCAAACACTCAAGCGTATGGGCCAGAGCAGATGGATGCACTCCCTCTACTAACACTGCGGTTGGGGCCCCAGAGTAGATGATGTCCCGCACCCCCTGCTAACCCTAAGTGTATGGGACCCAGAGCAGAGTCACCTCTAATAACCAAGCTAATAGCGGAAAGCTGTTTTCCCGGCGTTTTGGAATTTGACCTTGCTGTGGGCAAAGGTTGTTTTTTCTGTGAGAGTTTTCTGCTTCATGGAATGGATGGAATTGGCGTTTTGGTGAGAAAAAGAGAATAAAAAACCCTGCAACCATTGCGGAAGAACACAAGCTGGTGGTTGCATTGTTTATGGTTGGGGGGTTTACAGGGCGTTGTCTCGGCCAATTCTTCATGTGAAGGGATCCCCAACCGATTCGATTTTGAATCCATCCTTGCAAATCCAATACTCCATACATGCTGATTGCTTGTGGGAGGAAAGGGTCTTCAGCAAGAAAAGCAAATTTTCAAAAGTCTGAATTGGTTTGGGAAAAGCAGGGACAAAACTCCCAGTGCTTCCTGGCCCCCTTTTCCCCAGACCCCAATGAGCTGTGTTGCCCCTGGTGTTGCCTTATGGCCCCCCGCAGCTGTGGGAGAATGGTAGATCCCCGTGACAACCCCCCCAAAAACCCTTTTGGTCATTTCCCCCCTGTTTCCCCCGGGTGTCTGTGCTGCACACATGGTCTGCTGGAGATAATGATGGGACTTCCTGTGTGATTTTCATTACTTTCCTCCTTACAGTGAGAACCCGCCTGGTGATGCCCTTTTTTAAATCCCTTTTATAAAGCTGTAACGTTCAGTGCACAGTCCCCGGATTCGCTTAAACTCACTCATCACTTTTATAACATACACCTGGACTTGATAAGATTCTGAGACGCACAACCTTGTCTAACAATCGGTCTGTCCTCTGCCCACACATCTGGCCCTTCAATACCAATCGGGCAGCACGTTAAGGGTTAGTTCACACAGCTTATTGCGGTACGCTGCAATACGCCTTGTTTTTGAACCGTGTGCTGATCAGCGCGTAATTCCAAAGCACGTGGGGACCGGCACCCGGCTCGTTATCACCACTAACAAATGTACATTTTGTTGCTGCACGTACAATACGATTGTATAGTATGTGCGGGGAAACAATGCATAATCCATAGCTCTCTATGACAGCTATGAATTACTGTAATTGATGCATCGATTTCGCCGCGTATAAAGCGCAATATACAGCAAAATGTGTGCCGAAATACACAGCTAAGTAAGCCGTGTGAATATACCCTAATACAAGTGGACATCATCTTTGGGTTTGTGACAATTCATCATGGCTATAAACCAGATCATCATGAGACAAAGTGCATCATCTCAGTGATATCATGGACGGGGAGACTGAGGTCCTGTGACGCCTAACGGCGCAGTAAACCAGGTCTCCATGTTATAGACATCTCTAGATTGTGGTGGAAATAGACTGAGCGATGGTTTTCCATCAGAATTGTTTATAAAGGTTTACCAGGACCTTGTTTGTATCCAATTCACTAAGGAATTCAGCCTATTCCAGGATCCCTGAAGAAACCTCTGAATTCATTACTACTCACCTGTGGTCACACCATCTCTGGGATCTTCCTCCTTCACGGTTGACTCCTCCTGGATCATCGCCTCCTCATTCTTCTCTTCTTCAGCCTCCACTTTAGTATTCAGTCAGATCTTCACCCTGATGTGACATATGGGAACAATTCCGTAACTGCAGAAAGAATCAACATCGAGACCCCCAAATATCTATGAGACCATTGATGAGTGAAGGAGGTCCAACACCATGTATGCAGATTGTGTAAGGGCTCATCTACCTGAAGATTCCCTGGGACGTCCATCTCTTCGCTTTTCATCCGCAAACCTTATTTATTCACTATTTCACCATAATGATACATAAACCAGTGAAAATAAGTGCAGGTTGTTAACATTCTGGTCATTTTTTATATTTTAATTTAGAGGAGACTTTAGCTCCTCTACAATGATGATTCTCTTGGGTGAAATTTCACCTCTGGTACCGGTCATGGAATACAGAGGACGGGACATCTTCCTGCTGGATTTCTCTACTGGACTCATCTGTAGGGAAACACCAGTGACAGTCATGAGCTGCGGTATATCTGTCAAATATCATATACATCTACATCACCTACCAATTCTTCTAGAAGAAAGGAACGAGAGAGGGCGATAAGGAGATTCGGGATGGTGCACATCACTCTATGTGTGTTTATCTCCTTCACCTTGTCAGATGTCAACGGACCGGTGATCCTCCATCATGACCTCCTGAGTACAGATCCCTGTGGCCTTCTATGTACTCCCACTCACCTACTATGGAGCATAGACAGAGACATCCTGACACCTTATAGGAAACCTGACAACACAAGATCACCACACTCATCATCCTGACCCATCATTCCATGTGTTATGTATAATGTCCCAGCATTCCCCTCACCTCTCATCATCATACACAGACCCATCATCCCCTGTGTTATGCTATTATGTCAGCATTTCACCATCACCTCTCATCATCCAGACCATCATCTCTGTGTTTGTATTAATGTCCCAAGCATTCCCTCTCGTCACCTATCTCCCAGACCCATCCTCCCTGTCGTTACATATATAATTCCCAGCGTTTCCCCAGTCACCTCTCCAGGTCAGCAGCTCAGTGATCCTGGTGGTCAGGTCTACGGAACTTCTGTAATCAGTGAATGAGGTGGAGGCTCGGGGCTCTTGGGGATTTATGGCTCCGTCTCTGACAAACGGGGGGGCCACACCACTCACCAGCATCGACTATCTGCACATCTCTGTGTAATCCTGTGTCATGGGGAGGATCACTGATCATTTACATAGATTGTCACAGAACCCACCTAATCTTTCCATAATTCAACTGGATACTGATAGTGATGAAAGACGCGAGAGGCCATGTGAGACTCCTCACCCTCTACCAGTTACCAAGTAGATGATCTCAAGGGTGAGGTCCTAACTATCCTGGCGGGCCCTGAGGTCTCCGTCCTTGTCTCATTACTTGCGACGAGGTCATTTATGAAAAGGTCCATTGTCTTTTACTTGTGAGAGGTCCTGACATGTAGAACATGATGAAGAGGACGAGGTTTGTGAGCAAGCTCACACTCTATACTTCACCCTCTAATCTGTAATATATATTATATAATGCGACACATCTAATTTCATGCCTTCACTTCAGTGTTGGCCGTCGAATTGCACATTTGTTGTTTCCATAAATTGAATCTGGTGTTTTTACAGCAGTAATAGTTGTCATTGGTGGATTGATCCGCTCCATCATTTGTGATAATGTTATAGGATGACACGTTCTTACTGAGGTTTGAAGAAGAATGTAAAGCTTGCTAGGTTACAGATAAAGTCGACTGTACGAGGGACAATAAACCTCAATGTCGCGTTGCTACTTGTATCCACTTCCCTGGGCAGAATTTCCTTCACTCACTTCCAGCCGCAGATAGATAGAAACGACCTTCATGGTCCAATTCTTTGCCTTTTCTTGGGTTGGTGTCCATCTCGAAAGTAAGTTGATGTAGAAGACACACACCGTCCACCGCTGCTCTCTTCAACAAATCCTGTAAGACTCTCCCATCGACTTCCATGACCAAAGTTGAACATTCTGCAGATTGTTCAAGTGCGTGGAAATATGAGTGGGCAGTGCATCGGGCAGAGCCTGTGGGCCGGACTCAGTGGCTTAATATGATTTTGACTCAAAACGTGTTTCAGACAAATGTCTATGTTTGTCGTTTTTTTGCCTTGTAAAATCTTTTTGAAATCTCACGTCCACATTTGGAAAATGTTCTGGTGGCCTCCTGCTCAAACATGCCTTGATTTTTTTTCAAGGCTTTTGGGAAAAGGACATGCCATCCTTATTTTTCTTGCTGTTTTTTCCCATGTATTGCAAACAACATTTTATCACACATGAAGGATGATGGGGATTGTGAACGGAAAAAAAAACTGCTTTTAAATAATAACATAATAATAAGGATTCCTATGGTTATAAATTTTAACATTACAAATCAAGTCAGCCTCATACTGGTGATGTTACCGTATTTAGTCATGTAGTGATGAAGGTTTTTTGTTCATTAAAAATATGGAGCTTGAAAAACCCTTGGAGGTTTGGTCAACTGCTGTATTGAGTTGTGTATAGTACGTGGACGGGGTATTTGAACCACAGCCGCATGTTTTGCAAGTAATTTATTTTTTCAGTATGGGCTCATCATGTATTGAAAACTCCGTTTTAATAATACTCTAACTCACTTTGTTCCCCTAGCAACAATCAGGCAGGACGTCACATGTCTCCATGGTGCCCGATTGAAATGAAAGTGCTGCGCTAATTGATTTATATAGGCAAGAAAGTGAGTTTAGACCTTTTCATTTTCCATTCATGTGGCCCTATATGTGTGTGGATGTGTGGATATGTTTATGTATAAACATACTTATAGTATTATAACTATGCATCTACTAAGGTTATCATATTGTTCTCTCAACCTATATATTGTGCCACACTGACACAGACTAATATTCTTTAGATTATATATATATATACAACAATATATATATATATACACACACACTATATATCATACTATATTATATACTTCAACACTATACCATCTATTATATATTATAGCTAGATTATGAGGATAGAGAGAGAGTCATCTATATATATAACATTATATATATAATAAGACATATATTGATATATACAAACAAAAGAACTCACGTGTCATACATATGCACCTTGAGAGGTTATTATAATACCGATTATTACATATTACATTTATATAAACATATTTTAAGAAAGAGAGAGAAGAAGAGAGCAAGAGAGAGAAAGGAGGAGAGAGCGAGTGAGAGAGAGAGATGTTCATGGCACTACGTATACACTTGAGAGCATAAATTACTACTATACCCCAGTAATAAATACATTTATAAAATAGAAGTTAAGACGTTATAAAGTTATAATATATTATAGATACATATGAGGATAGATCAGTATATGTGAAAATTTCGTCAAAAACTTTATTATACATATGTATCTGGATAGGTTATGAAGTTTGAATCTCTATGGATATATATATAGCAGTATACATCTAAGAATATACATGTAGGGGCTGTAATGCAATTTAAGTTATAGATTGGCATCACAGAATAATTATGTACATAACCAAAGTGCAAACAGAAAAGATACAAATGTAGGGCCGCAGCACAGTTGGGAAGGCTTGAGGCCGTGTTCACTCGGCTTATTTCTCGACGGATTTTGTGATTCCCCGGATTGCTGCTCGCAAATTACGGCGTGAAAAAAAATGGGGCGGGACGGGGTGCGGGGTGCTCCCCGGCACCCATAGACATTGTTTAATCATACGGCGAGTACGGCCCGGTCCGTAAAGAATGTGATGATCACTTTCTCCACCCCGCGAGGATTCGACGTACCGTAATTACTCCGACGGAATTGGTGACGTACTTGCTAGCGCAAATACGGCGCGGAGTACGGCGCTAATCCGCGGACAAATAAGCCGTGTGAACGAGGCCTTACTGTAATTGTTATTTCTGGAGTAAGTAAATACGGAAGTAAGTGAATACATACATACATAGATACATCTATCCATCTCACATCTATCTATCTGCCTATGTGTCTATTTCATATCTATCTATCTGTTAGATACAAAGACCGATAGGTAGATAGTAAATATCTCTCTCCTATCTTTCTACTGATCTCTCTCATATCTAACTTTTGTTCTATTATCTTTACAGTTCAAAAAGAATAATGGCCCCGCTCACCGTTGGGCTGCACGACAACAACTGAATGAAACCGTAGAACAAAAGTCTGTGTCCACCTGCCATGAAAAATGAATAAAATCCACCTTATTGCCAAATATTGGTTTAAAAAACATGCACCTCAAAACATAAACGGGGTTGAAGAGCAATGGTAGGTACGTTCAGGTCGGTACACTCCGTCCGGTCAGGCCCAAAAAAGAAAAGCATTACCAGCTCTGCCTGAAGGACTAAGCGACGCAATGCGCCATGCAGACGTTTAATCTTTTACCGATGCGAGCGTATTCCTTCTCCACTCACCGTCATCGGCGCCATACGGTAGCTAGCGGATAGTAAGAGATTACAGGCTACTGCGCATGCCCAGTATCTGTTTCATACAGATATAAACAGCAGGGGAAGACAGAGGCGCTCGGCATCACGGAGCATGCGCAGGAATGTGCGCTCCTGTGAATACGGCTGGGGACTGGCCGGAATGTAAATGACTTGAGCCGGCAGCCAATAGATTGCCAGATGCACCACACCGTCCCATTGTTTTCAATGGGAATATTACTACAGGTCATGATATGAACTGTGGCATGTATTACAATTAAAAACAATGGGGCAGTGGAGGAGACTTTTTGATGCACATTTAGTGCATAAAATGGGCATTTTACACCCCAAAAGGCGCATAAAAAATACTGCCATACAGTCATATATTCCCATACACTCACACATGTGCACACACTGTAACCGGTACACTCCGGGGGATTAGGACACAGAAGATCTGCTTGTAGGATAATGCTGGTAATATCAGCAGCTGCCGCACAGGAGAGCGCACAGAGGATAGGGCGCAGCACCGACGGTGAGGAGGGGGCCCGGCACCGACGGTGAGGAGGGGGCCCAGCACTGACGGTGAAGAGGGGGCCCAGCGCCGACGCTGAGGAGGGGGCCCAGCGCCGACGCTGAGGAGGGGGCCCAGCGCCGACGCTGAGGAGGGGGCCCAGCGCCGACGCTGAGGAGGGGGCCCAGCGCCGACGCTGAGGAGGGGGCCCAGCGCCGATGGTGAGGAGCTGCCTGCTGCTGAGCGATGCTTATCTTCTGCCGAGCTGCGAGTGATCCACCTCCCCCTGACCGCACAGACAGTGGCTGAATAGAAGACGCTGCGCTATAGCCCGGCCCCTGCTCCACTGCCCTGTAATGAGGAAAGTGCCGGCACCACAGACAGTGACAGGTAAACCAGGGGCCGGGAAGGAAGGGGAAGCTCCGGACACTGGCTGCATCCACTCACTGGGCAGGACCCATGTTCCCTACCCTGCCCAATAGGAAAGACGAGAGGACTAGAGGGGAGGGGCAGAGAAGAGGCTGCAGTAATCCAGGCGGGAGATGAGGAGGGAACAAGCAATGTGTGGAGTCTTACCTGTTCTACCTACAGGGGAGGGTTATACCAGGGGTAAAGGACCTGTGTTGCATCACACTGGTCACATGATAGGATGTGGCCAATAGATTCCTGACTCCTCCCTGATCACATGACTGTGACATCATGGAAGGTCCTGTGTGAGCAAATCTACCGTACAGCCACATCATAACATCACCCTGGTGTGCGGGGTCCCTACATAGTTCTTGGCCCCAAATATACACCACAGTGCGGGGACCTACATAGTTCATGGCACAATATACACACAGTGCGGGGGCCCCTACCATAAGTTCATTGACCCCAATATACACCCCCTGGCGGGGACCCTACATAGTTCATGGACACAATATACACCACAGTGTGGGGCCCCTACATAGTTCTCCCTTTGACCCCCAATTATAATTTCCCACAGTGCGGGGCCTACATAGTTTAAATTTGGCCCCATTATACACCACAGTGCGGGGACCCTACATAGTACATGACTCCAATATACACCACAGTGTGTGGCCCCTACATAGTTCATGGCCCCAATATACACCACAGTGTAGGGCCCCTACATAGTTCATGGCCCCAATATACACCACAGTGTAGGGCCCCAACATATTTCATAGCCCCAATATACACCACAATACGGGCCCTTACATAGTTCATAACCCCAATATACACCACAGTGTAGGGCCCCTAAATAGTTCATGGCCCCAATATACACCACAGTGGGGGGCCCATACATAGTTCATGGCCCCAATATACACCACAGTGCGGGGCCCCACATAGTTCAGGGCCCCCAAATATACACAACAGTGCCGGGCACCTACATAGTTAAAGGCCCCAAATATACACCACAGTGTGGGCCCCTACATAGTTCATGGCCCCAATATACACCACAGTGCGGAGCCCCAACATAGTTCATGCCCCCAATATACACTACAGTGCACGTCCCTACATAGTTCATGGCCCCAATATACACCACAGTGCGGGGCCCCTACATAGTTCACGACTAGTGTTGAGCGATTATTATCGACAAAGTTGAAATCGGCATGGTTTTTATGTTGATTGGATTTTTTCGATCACGCGATAATTTAGGTGAAAATCTGCGCATAATCTATTAATATCGCGCAGATTTTCAGCGCTTCCTGTCTTTTTTGGGGCCAGCAAAATCAGCTTACAGAATAGAGCAGGGTGAGCTGGTGTGCGACGTCATAAAGGGGATGTGTATGATTTTCGATTGGTGGAAAAATCACATGACCTGTTTTACATAGAACACCCCTTTCCCGTTCAGCCTCAGTGTGTGTCTGTTATCATAAGAGCAGGGCGTGTGCTCGGTCTCTCTCAAAACAGCTCAGCAAAACTGTTGTATTTGTTCACACAGACAACTATGCTTTTAGCTGTGAACATTAGAACTTAGGTAGATTAGAGATTTGCAGATTTTAGTTACTTAGAATTTTAAAGGAGCATCTAGTGCTGTGCGGGGGGCTGCGGGCGAACACAGACAGACAGACAGGCTCTTTAAAGGAGAGTGGATATTGTGCCCAGGCTGTGTTTAGAACCTGCATTGCAATGGGTTTTTATTAACACTTTTTGGCCAGTTTTTTTTGTGAAATATTACTTGTAGTTGTCCCGGGGTTCTGTACTTATATTGGGTACAGATTTTTTTCTAGAAAACCCGTAGGTGTTTTGATTGGTCCAAAAAACCCCACTTTAAATTACCCGGGTATAATTTCAGATAGGTTTTTTTTTTCACTTTTGGCCAGCCCCACTTTTTTCCATAGACCCCACCTTGCACTTAAATTTGAATACAGGGGGGAAACATCCGGGGGCGGGGGGCATTCCAACAATGGCCGTTTTTTACAATTAGCTCCCTGAAAGAGACTTTTAACATCCGGGTGATATCACAGCCCATCATTGCCCGAAATTTCCCATAAAAAACTGCTGAAAGCAAAGGAAAACCCTGGGGCACCCTTTTTTGGGTTATAGACCGAAAGGAGACACTCCGGGAGTCAGTAGCGGAGGGGAAATGCCGCGAGAGGCCTGGGAACGAGGGGGGCATTTCCATCTTGGCTGGGAAACAGCTCCGGGGGGCACTGTGAAAGACCCTTTAAATTCCCCCGGGCACACACCACGTCAGGGCAAAAAAGGATGTGCGGACTGGGTATGCATGCGGGTACCCTGCGGTGAAACAACCCCAAAAGGGAAACCCCAAGACCGCACACGCCAGGTTTACCCCCATCACCTAACCCCCCCAAACCCCCAGCGGCGCGGGGACGGGGGAAGGCGGAGGTCGGCGCCGGGAGTGGCGGCGGACCCACAGCAGCGGGGTTCCCAGTGGGGATCCCTGGGCGAACACTCCCCGCTGCGCGCCCTTGCCGGGGGCAAGGGAAGGTGGGGGTCCGGGGGTGCGCCCCGCCCCGGACCGGCACGCAGGTCCTCAGCCGGAGGAAGAAACGGCGGTACGGCAGGCGAACCGGGGACGGCAAAGTAGGAAAAACCCCGAAACCGGGGTTTGTCGCCGCACGGGGGTGGGAACCCGGGGAGTATTTGTATTTAGGGGCCTACAGTGCTCACCCCCAGAAAAAATTTTGGACTCTAAAGGTCATAATTTACCCGGGCCTGGGGCGACGGGAGACCCGCCTGCGGGCCCTCTTTTGGGGGCGGGCGGGAAATTTGGGGGTTCCCCTTCCCCTCCTTGCCCTGCCAACATCGGGGGCACTACCCAACCCATCAGGGACTCTTTTAAAGGGACGTCCCCGTCCAGGACAATTGTCTTACCCGGTAGGCCATTCTGCAGCCCTCATTAGGGGAAAACCCCCTTTTAAAAAGCCAGTTGGGGGGAAAAAGGGGGGTTGTTTGGCCCCCCTCTGTTATTTCTTTTTTTGGCCTCCTTTATTTGCCCTCCCCAAATTGTTCCCATAAAAAAGCAAATTTGGGAAAGTTGTCTGGCCCAAATAGGGGCTCTTTGCCCCTGGCAGAGACTCTTTTGGGCTACAAAAATTTTTAAAATCACAGCTTTGCCCCCTACCAGGAGTGATACTTGGGAGAGTGCTCCCATCTATTGCGGGTTAACAATGTTTGGCCCCCCCCCCCCTTTTAACCCTCCTCTATGCTGAAATTTATGCTCCCCCTGATGTTTTGAGCTGAGAACCCCAGGGGAAACCCCCTCTATGCTCTAGTGAAATTTTCCTATGCATTAAAAACCCCCCAGCCCTCAGATTCGAAAATTGGAAATCGGGGATCAGGAAAAATTTCCCTTTTGGGGGCCCTTTTATCTTTTTTTAAACCCCCTTTTAAGAAAGCAGCATAAATTAGGGAAACAAATTTTCTACAATCCCTTTTGGCCACACCAAACCCCAACGCGTTTAAAAAAAACTACAGAAAAGAGTACCACTACGGCAAGCTAAAGGGAAAACCCCCACAAAAACCAACCCTTAAGCAAAACACCCCGAAGCGTTTTGCAAAATATGGCGAAACCACCACCACCCTCAATTGTTGGGTTCCCCCGCAACCATGGCGTCCCCGCCCCTGCGAAACCGTATTTTCCCTAGATGCCATTTCGCAAATTCTATTAAGGGTTTAACAGGATTTTCCCAGATTACATTTCCGGGCCTAGAAAAGGAGGTTTCGTAATCCCAAGCCCCCACAATCCCGGCATTGGCCCAAAAAATAAAAACTCACAAAAACTGGGGGAGGGGGAAACTCCCCGGGGGGAAAACTTTTAAAAGAGGGTGGGGGCCGGTAGCGGGGCAACACCCTACCAACAAACCTTGTTTATAGCCTGAAAAAAAAATTGACGACTTAGAAAAACCGGCCCCCCGCAAAAACCCCCAGATTTTTTTGGGCGACCAGGGGCCAAATTCCGGCGGACTGCTTGCAAAACTTTACCTGACCAAAAAATTTTGGCCACCGCACTGGGCCTGGAAACCCAAAGAAAACCCTCTCCTTATAGAGGGGGTTAAATCGCAGGGCAACGCAGGATATGGGAAGGGAAAAGACCTCGCCCCCAGTTATCGCCAAATTCCAAAACTGGACAATTAAAAAAGCGTTTTTTAGGGTGTACCGGCAAATCGAAAGTTGAGAGTGGAGAAAAGGCGCATTTCTAATAATTTTCAGGGCTTCTCTCTGCAAGGTGCAACAAAAAACGTAAAGCTTTTAAAACAGTCCCGCCCCGCACCTCACGAGAATTGGGGTAAAGATTCCCGCTTTTTATCCAGCGAAATTGAAGGGGGCTGGGGGAATGGGGCCCAAAAAATACCTAAGAAAAGGCCTTAGGACCAAAGGGACGTTCCCTTTCCCAAGCGGCTTGGTAGAGTGAACAAAAGACTGGCTGGGGGTTTTCTGGGACTTTACAGGTCTTGATTTTGTCAAGGGGAAGTACACAAGTTTAAAAACTGCCCGTTTAACCTTTGTCCCCTTTCCCCTTTTCACCCCCCCCCCCCTTTCCCACACCCTTCTTTTTCACCGTCCCTTCTCTGGATGCGGTCTTTTTTAAAGGGGGGGGGACACGATATGATTTTTGCTCGGGTTTGTTTATTGCTAAATGAACATAGAAGAATTAATGGGGGGGCCCCCTTTCTTGGGGGCAAAAAAACTCTTGAAAGGGGGGGGGTTGTTAAAATATTTTTATTGTAAAATTTGTCGGTTTCCTAATTGAGCCTCTATTAGGCCCCCCCCCAAAAAAGGGTTTACGGGAAATTTGCCAAATTTTTGGTTTGGTTCTGTGTGTTTTTTCCCTTAAAAATCTCAAACAAGAGGGGTGGGAGTGTGGGAAAGGGAGTGGCTCGTGGGGGTGCGGGGCTCTCCTTCCCCGCTAGATGGGGGGCCGGGGCGCCGCGGGGACGCTCTGTGTTCCGGCCGCGATATCTCCCCCTGAATTTCCACACGGGGGACCGGGTTTAATGGTCCAAAAAGTTTGGGAAGGCGGGGGCGAGTTTTTTTTCCCGGCAGGCGCCACTTAAAACGAATCTTTGGAAGTGGCGGGGTTTAAAAAATTTTCCCGAAAAGCGAAGACGGGTTTGTGCACACTGAAGGCTCAAGGGCAGATGTTTTTTTTCTTGCAAGAAACCACTGGCAAAAGACAGGTTATCCAATTAAACCCCCCCTGGTTAGATGCCCCAATCCTGGCAAAAATACCACCAAAATCGAGAGGGGTGGGATTATTTTGGGAAGGGGACCATAAGTCTATAGAGGATCAGTTTGTTGACCCGAGGCAGTTTATTAATGAGAGTACGTATTGCAAACATCACATATACATTTTTGCAATGTCTATGCACCATGCGGAGGGGGGACAGAGTTTTTTACCCCCCTTTAGGTTTTTTTATTTAAAACCCGCATTCTAACCTTTTTAATGAGGGGGGGACTTTAACTGGGTACTTGATCCAAAATAGATAGGTCGGCCCCAACCAGGAGAAAAACACTGGGGGCTCCCACTGGAGGATTTGGTAAATTTGACTTGAGGTTTTTGACTACTGGGGGCGGTCCCCCAAACATCGCGCACAAATACCTTCTTTTTCTTCATTCACAGGTCATTCTCTCGCATAGACGGGCCCCCTGATCCTGGGGCCCCCGTACCATAGTTTATCGACGGGGATATCTACCAAAGCGATATCAGTTTCCGCTCCCTGAATATCTATGGGGGGACCATCCCTTCCCTAGGGCACGAGTCGGGAGTTTTTTCCGGCCTACCTTCATCATCGATGATTTCAGGGATTTTTTAGGGCGCACTGGATGCAATTCTGAAAAAAACAATGCGGTTCATGTGCAGAACCCCCCCTTTTTTTGGGGCGACAGGGGGGGGTTTTATGCGCGGACATTCATTAGTATGTTCCCATGAAACTAAAGCGCAAAAAAGGAATTTTCAGGGCTGCATTCCGTTTAGTCACCAAAAAATAGGTTCTCTGTAGATCCCTCGGCCGCAAACCAAAAAACGTTTTACGGAAGCACAAAACCTGTTGAAATTTTTCTCCGGGGGGGAAGCTAAGGCCAAATTAAACTGGCAACGGGAAACCAATATTACGCTGGGTAATGGATGGGCAAATTCTAGCGAATACAGCAAAACGTTGGGGGTAGCAAGCCCCCTATTGCGGAATAAAATCCACATCTTCGGGGAATACCAGGAACATGGGATATTGAGGGCATTTGTAACTTCTTGAATCACTATATGGAGCAGACCCCCATGTGCTCAGAAGGTGATTCCCTTTCTGGACAATTGTCTTTACCAAAAAATCTCGGAGGAAAAAGCCCTTTTGGAGGTGAGATTACAGAGGAGGGGGTGTCGTGGGGGGGGAGGGGGTGGCGAATGGGAAAACCCCCGGGGGGCCAGACGGTTCCCCCCGGAATTTTTTAAGATGTTAAGGCGAAATTTTCCCCTGCTGACAGGGGCTTTAAAACGAATTTATTTCCAATCTGGGGGGGTAGATGCCTTTAGATCCGCACTGTACTACTGTAAAGCCCCAAAAAGACCTACTTTGCTGAATCATATGACCAATCTCCCTGTGAATCAGGGAATAAGGTTTTAGAAAAAATTAGGCTGCCCGGAGCAAACTTTTTTTCCGACCATAATACATCCGCACGATGTTTATGCTAATAACCTCTACAAAAAAAAATTAGAACGCTATAGCGGCCATAGCACAGGCGCGGTCAGAGACGCACCCGGGTCCATGCTTCTTGCCCGGAGCCGAAAAAAGGGCCCTTTTATAAGGTTCCCCGGCCATTTCTGGATGCTACCCTTTTGCACGCGATTTGGGAACCCCTTCGTCGGGTTTCCCCACCCATAGCGGTCCAATGCCACACAACCTTGCTTATTAACAAACCAGCTTTCCCCAGTTATAAACCCCTATAGGGAGAAAAAGGGGGTCCCCCTCCGCCCCTTTCATTTAAATTTTTCCAGACCCCCCTTCTTTATATAAACTCAATCGCCCCTGTACACGGTGTTTTGTTCCCCGAAGGGGGGCTCAGAGTCACAGCTTTGCTGACGATCTTTTTAATGATAGGAACCCCAGACAGAATTTAACTTTCCCATTTTGACTGATATGGTGACAGCTGGATCCCTGTCTGGTTACACGATTAATGTGGATAAAAGTGAGGGTATGCTCTTAAAAGGGCCCTGATGAACACTTTGGTACGAGGGCTCATCAGAATCAGATGGTGCAGCTCGGCTATGAATACCTAGGGGGTAAGGCTGGACCAACTTCCAAATTAATTTATATGCCTGCAAAACGGTCCGGATATTCTGGGGAATTGTTTGCAACACTATGGAAAAAAATGGGACCACGACCTCCCGCCTTTGTCTGTTCTGGAGATGGTAATTTAATTTAAAATATGGTAGTTAGTTCCCTGCGCCTTCCTGGTTCATTTTTCACATGCTTCCGATATACTTGCGGCGCCGAGGGAATAAAAAAAACACATCAATGCGCAATACAGAAAATTCATATGGAACTCTAGGAAAAGCCCGTATCCCTCTCATAGTGCCGCACAGCGCGCCGACTACATGGGGGGACTAGGGATTTCCCAATTATTCGTCCTTTATTAACTTGGCGGCCCTTTAGGTCGTTTTTTTTTGACAGTGACTGGATGCAATTCACAGCTAAGTTCTTCACAGAATAGCTAAGATCAGGAAGGGTTTTGCAGGACATCTCGGCTCATTTAAATCTTTTTCTACACTTACCCTATGGAGAGCTCCTCAGACGGTTGATGGAGGTTCAGCTGCTCATGCCGATATGGAGAGCCACATGGCGAAAAGATTTAGAAAAGATTAGGCAAATAAAAATTGAAACCAGACTTACTCTCCATTTTATTATCTCTTCATAACGTAACCCCAACTTCCAAGGCGGGAAAGAACCAAAAAAACATTTAGGACTTATGGCACAGACTAGGTCGTTACACCAAGTAAAACATTTCGTACATTCCCGACACCAAACAGATCGTATTCTATCCCAGAACTGCAAAGCCTCCTACCCCATACCCCCGATTTCCATTCTTTAATTACCTAAGGTGTCTAGCTATATTTCAGGGGTGTGAATCGGCATATCTACAACAGGATGATGGGGACGGACACGATCTTTGACCGTGTGTTTCTAAACCCTCCCACAAGACGAGCCAAACTGTCGGTCGCTTATTAGTTATCTCTTAGAGGGACTTGGGGACTATAACAGAACACGCTTTGGGCCTAGCTAGTGGCAGGAAAGAAAGAGGACGCCTGGACATCTCCCCAGAGCTACGATTTACTAGATAAAGCACTAGCTGACATTTTAGAAATTTCTGCCGGCTGGCTGCTTGGGTTACGTTGAGATGTATATGGAAGTGGTGGCGCACAATGGCCTATCTTTACACCGACTGGGGGGGGAATTTTCATATGGGCAGGCGTTCCAAGAAACGACAACAGCTCAAATGTGGATCGCCAGCACGGACGACCTATACATTCATGTCTTGGGACTGCCCTTAATACGGGGAGTTTTGGCTCCATATACAGAGTATATGACCAATCCCTGACGTGTCATATGTCGGCTAGTTCTTCTATGGCGCTGTTCGGTACTGTGACACGAGAGGGGCAAGAAAACAACCAGGCGGGGTAACATGGGTTAAAAAGATACTGCACGTTGTGGCAGCAGGCCAGCGCGCAAAGCTATCTTGCAGGTATGGCCTTCAGCCGCGTGTATGTCCACTCTAGCGATCTTATTTAAAAGTAAACTTGAATGTTTGCCTAATGCGCATGGACTGGGTGAGAGGCCACCTTGCAGAAAGGAAAAAAGGGTGAGGAAGTTTTTTGAGTTTTTGGGAAAGAATATATTAAACACATTGCGACGGATACTTAGGGTAGATTAAAGCGGCTGGTTTTGAGCCAACTTATTGTTCCGGGCTAGGCAACTGGCGGGTGCTGATCCAATAGATTGGCCAACGGAAGGTGGTTCTTAAGCGAGAACTATTGGCTTCACTGGAATCTGCTCGTAGAAGGTGCAAAATTATAGATACTGGGATGGTAATATAGTGGCCTGCAGGAGCAAATGCGCCCGTTACATGCACTGGAGGGGAAAGGGGGAGTCGCGCACCTGAGCTAATATTATAGAAAGGGGAATTGAGATACACTGCAGCTTTAGAAGTTAATTGGGTTTGATTTATTGTTGTTTTTACACAGTCGTAATTGAGTCGTACCGATACTGTAATTCAATATGCAAAAGACTGTGTAATGTTTACTGTTTTTTACTAGAAACTAGCAATAACAAAAAAGAAGAAAATAACGTTGTCCTTGGCTAAATGATCATATTGTATTTTTGGTATAATATTTGTAATGGAAAGATTTTATGATACCATTTGTAACTGCTGCTTCAATTTTGTATATGTCAAGGATTGATGTTAATAAAAACAATTTGAAAAAAAAATAAATAAATTTGAATACAGCAATTTTGTAGTCACCGCAGGTGTATTGATAGGTGCAAAAAATACCTTTAATTATCTGAATAAATTTCAGATAGGTGTTTTTTTCACTTTTAAGCAGGCCAGCTTTGTTCATAGAGCCACCTTGCACTTAAATTTGAATACAGCAATTTTGTAGTCACCACAGGTGAATTGATAGGTGCAAAAAATACCTTTTATTATCTGTATACATTTCAGATTGGTGTTTTTTTCAGTTTGGCGCAGGCCAGCTTTGTTCATGGAGCCACCTTGCACTTAAATTTGAATACAGCAATTTTGTAGTCACCGCAGGTGTATTTGATAGGTGCAAAAAATACCTTATATTATCTGAATACATTTCAGATAGGTGTTTTTTTTTCCTTTTGGCGCAGGCCAGCTTTGTTCATAGAGCCACCTTGCACTTAAATTTGAATACAGCAATTTTGTAGTCACCGCAGGTGTATTGATAGGTGCAAAAAATTTTGTTTGTTATCCGAATAGTTTTTAAATAGCTGTATTGCACATGGTGCGGCCCTAGTTTTTTCAAATAGCCACATTGTACGACAATTCTGATAGAAAAATTTTCTAGCAACTGTTCTCGTTTGTCATTGCTGCAAAAAACACAATTTGTCATCCGTGTAACTTCTGAATAGTGTTATTGGGTTTGTTGAATCTCAGTTTGGCGCAGATAGCGCACTTGTATGATATTTTGTTAAAAAACTATCAATTCCTAGTCCTACTGGGCAGTTGTAAATCCCTGGGACTGAAGGAAGAACACTGTTGATTTTGTCTTACGGTTCTTCCACCAGATGGCATTTCACAGGTATTCGCAAGAACCATTTCAGTTTCTAATCCTAGATGGCTGTAGGAAATTAAAGGGATTTAAGAATAGCTGTGATTTGCCATCTTGTATTAAGAGACTTTCCAAAACTCTTCCATACCTTCTCAAATTTTTATCTTTCTGAACATGGAGCGAAATGCAGGTGGTAAGCGAGCAAAGAGGGGCGGTAGGACATGGAGGTAGAGGTACGAGAGAAGGTGCTCCTTCCAGTGCTGGCGACAACACGCAAGCCAGTGGACCGTCGGTTGCAGGACCGTCAGGCCTGTCATCGCTGTGTCAGGGCCTTGTGAATCTCAATAACGAACAGCGTCGCCAATCTGTTCTTCAGTGGTTAATGCAACCTGCATCCAGCAGTCTTACCTCCTCGTCCTCCCAGTCACGGCCACAAATGTCGTCATCAGCATCATCAGCATCCGTCTAACATGAAGCGAAGGCAACTCGTGTACCCACCACTGTGGATAATCCATTTTCTGAATACCTCTTTGATGACAAAATGCGGTTGAGGTCAGAAGGCATGTTAAAAGATCAAGAGGCCAAAGAGAATGATTTTGTCTGCTCTGACGCCCAATCGCTGATGCCATCAGAGGAGGAGAATGAAGCCGGTCAATCAGCAAAAATCCCGGGCGGTCGGCAACGCCTTGCAGTGCCTCTTGCTTGTAGCCCGCAGCTCCTGGATGCAGAATGTCAGGACGACCAAGTCACCTGTGTTGATGATGATGATGATGACGACATTGCGGATCCAACGTGGTCTTTTCAGCAGAATTTGCTTGCGAGCGCTTCATCACTGGACGAGGAGGAAGACGATGGGGTAGTGTCAGTACGGGTCCCGCCTCAAAAAGGGAGAGGGCGGTCGCAGAAGTCCGCTGAGATGATTCCGCCAGCCACGATCAGCGGAAACACCGCTCCTCACTTATCGCCGTTGAAAAGGTCCAGGACCTCTCAAGCCTGGGCCTTCTTTGAGCAAGCTTCTGATTCACCAACCGATGTCATATACCACCTCTGCCGTAAACGCATCAGTAGAGGCAAGAACCTTAGGTGTTTAACCACCACCAACATGTCTAGTCACATGCAGCGACTGCATGAGTTGAAAAGGCCACACCGATGCCGGGCTTCCAACCACTGTCACACCCTCTGTCTCCGCCTCCTCCTCCTCCGCCACCACCAAGCGTTCCTCAGCTGCCCATGTCTCTCAGAGTCATGATCAGGGATCAGCCTCCGCTTCAGCCTCCATCGTCGCCCGAGTACCACCAGCACCACCAGAGACCCATCCTACCCCTTCTCCTTCCGCCAGTTTGACGACCTGCACACCGTACAGCGGCCAGTCTAGCAGCCAGCCTTCTGTCTTCCAGGTTTGGGAGCAGAAGAAACACTTTAACCCAAACCATCCCAAAGCCAAAAGCCTGAATGTCGGCATTGCCAGGCTTTTGGCCTTGGAAATGTTTCCTTTCCGTCTGGTGGACACAGATGGGTTCCGCCATGTCATGGCCCTTGCCTGCCCCCAATACCAGATGCCGAGCAGGCATTTCTTTGCCAGAAAAGCCATCCCTGCCCTGGCCAGCCACGTGTCATCTAAAATTTCAAGCGCGTTGTCTGCATCTGTGTCCGGAAAAGTCCATCTGACCACCGACACATGGACTAGTCCACACACAGGTCAGGAACTGTGGATGGCTCTCCATAACGAGACCGAGTGCTGGCTGGGTGACAAGAACCTTGTGCCAGGCAAGGTGGTGTGCGATAATGGTCGAAATCTGCTGGCCGCCCTTTAGATCGGTAGGCTGGAGCACATCCCTTGCCTGGCACATGTCATGAACCTCATCGTCCAGAAATTTCTAAAGCGCTACCCGGGTCTGGACTGCCTGCTGAGGAAGGCTCGAGGTCTGAGTTCGCACTTCCGCCGTTCGCACCCTGCTTCGTCCCACCTGGCTGCGTTGCAGCGTCAGCTCGGCCTCCCCGTCAACCGTCTCATTGTTGACGTGGCAACACGCTGGAATTCCACCCTTCACATGCTCCAGCGATTGTGGCAGCAGCTCAATGCCATTACGCAGTACGAAGTGACACATAGCCTGACAAGAAGCGGTGCGGACCTCGGGGTGTTGAGCCACCGAGAGTGGAGGCAGGTGAAAGAGCTCTGCACCATCCTTGCCAGTTTTGAAGAAGCCACCAAAATGGTCAGTGCGGACAATGCCCTTGTCAGCATGAGCATTGTGGTGATCTTAGTTCTGGAACGATTGTTGGACACTCTGAAACATCAGTCCCACCAGCGACGGAGGAGGAGACGGACACAGATGCGGACACGGAGCCTTTCTCTCCGTCGAATCCACAAGGCCCGACAGTTTCTCAATTTTATCGGTCTTCATTAGGCAGTGGTTCGGGGTTCAGGGCTAGTGCAAGGCGGCGCCACAGCTCTCAGGAAGCATCATCTGAGGCAAGTCAGGACTGGGTTGAAGCTATGCCGGAGGAAGCGAAGGAGGAGGAGGTATTCCTAGACACCGACGTTACCTGCCTTGGAAAGAGGTTGGCGCGAATTTGAGGCGGAGGAGGAAGATGAGGAAGATCAGTTTGCTAGTGCCCCTCGACCCAGAGGCTTGGGAAATCAAGGCTCCATCTCTCACATGAGTGCTTGGATGCTCCATTTCCTCCAACATGATGTTACTGGGTGGCCACCCTCCTGGATCCCCAGTACAAAACAAAACTCAGCACTTTCCTTCCACCCACCCAAATAGAGAGTAAAATGCAGGAAATGGAGACCTTGCTGATTGATCAACTGGAGACATCTGTTGCGTCTGCTTCACGTTCTTCAAATGTCAAGGTGGAACAACGCCAGCGACGTGACAGCAGTAGAGTGCCAAGTAGCCGTAGCGGCAGCAGCAGCAGCAGCAGGCAAGGTGGCAGAAGCCTAATGGGTGACCTCTGGCAATCTTTATTTACCACCTCACCAACACATGCAATGCAGGGCACACATACAACACCCAGAGACCAGCTTAAGATCATGGTGCACGACTATCTGCGTCTTAACACCGATGTGTTTGTATGTGTTCCGGACCCAATAGACTTCTGGGTATCCAAAATGGACGAATGTCCCGAGCTGGCTCGCCACGCCATAGAGGTGTTGTCCTGCCCAGCAGCCAGTGTCATATCTGAGTGGACCTTCAGCACAGCCGGAGGAGTCATTACAGACAAACGCATCCGGCTTTCCACAGATAATGTGGATCGTTTGACTTTCATCAAGATGAATCAGGCATGGATCTCTGATGATGTTGTGGCCCCAATTGCCGAGGTCACCGATTAGTTGCTGGTCTACTTCACATTCCTCTCCAAACAGAAATGGTCCTCTTGAAAAACTTATTTTTAAAATGATCATTTCTTACTGCAATTTTTATTCTCAATTCCCAACAGTTCATTTTGCTGTGAGGAGACTAAAAGACACCAAGGTTTCATGACAAAACCATATTCCGGACTTCCGGTTCCGGCGCCGCGATGCACGGAGGTGCTTGAGGACGGCTCCGTCTCCCCGCGCCGTATCGGACCACGTACCGTGGATCCCGCGACGTCTGCGGCAGATCAGCGGACACCGGAGGATGCGGTGAGAGCGCAGGGAACAGCTGGGACCGTGGCCGGGCTATCTCGCAGGAGCAGTGAGCGGCGCAGAGCAACAGCGGGGCCAGGACTCACGTGGCGTCCGCCATCTTAACTCCCCAGCAGTGAGATATGAGCTGTTGAGAAGGACGCAGGAGAGTGTCCTCCAGCTAAGTGGGGATAGCAATACGCCGGGCTCTTCTATCACCTGCATACTAATATAATTATGTGGCCCAGTAGATGTCAGAAGCTGCAGTAGAATGCCAGTGCAACAACAATTAGGCTATTAATGGTCGCAGTACTGCCATCTCATGGCTTTGAACTGTTCAATGTCCCACATAATGCTCCAGGTTGCATAACATCACCCTGACCTCCTGTGTGGATCTACCTCTCATGGGACATTACTACAGTGTTAACCAATTACACTCCTACTGAACCTGTATGAGCTGATTTCTATCATAAAAGTGCAACAGTCTAACATCAACCACAAGCCTTTGCAGTTCAAGTCTTGCTGATTGTATAATATCTGCATTATCCTTCCCCACTATCTGGCCTCCTGTAGGCATTATCATACCTTCCTCATTATAAATGGACAAATATCTACTAAAGATGTCTGCAAAAACCCGCAGTGCACTTAAAAATCAAAAAGGTGACGTCATGCCATCTAGTGACCATCCTGAGACTGACACCTTAAATCCCTCTGAAGCTTCCTTCATGGATCCTGACGCCGCCTCAGCTTCACACTTCTCGATTTCTGATCTAAAACAAATCGCAATTGAGGTCGCTAAAGTCATACTCCCTGATTTACAGGCTTCTTTGACCACTACCATCGGCTCAACATTAAAAGATCTGCAGGGAACTGTGGCCCAACATGAAGAGAGACTGTCAGATGCTGAGGAAAGGATACTCAGTAATGAGAAAGATATAGAAGATCTCCAGTTTCAGTTACAAGAGATGGCCAAAGACAACAGAAGACTGGGGGAGAAGGTCGATGACCTGGAAAACAGGTCGAGGAGAAGTAATCTCAAGTTGATTGGAGTACCCGAGTCTCTCTCAGCAGCAGCTCTTTTGAATTTGTGTGAAAACGAAATTCCTCAGTACTTGGGTATCTTAAGGAAGTGCAAAGTCGAAAGAGCTCACAGGATAGGTCCAGAAAGGAGAAATGAGGTCATGGGAGTGGAAAGAAGACCAAGTAATAGACCTAGACCTGCCATCTGCAAATACCTGGATTACTCAGATAAAGCAGAAATCCTGACGGCCTATAGGGCGAAAAGCTCGGGAATAGAGTTACATGGGACTAGAATCTTGCTGTTTGCTGACTTTTCTGCTGAGGTGTCTCGCCGTCGACGAGCATTTTCAGCAATTTGCTCGGAACTTTTTAAGGCCCAGAAGAAGTTCACCCTGTTATATCCGGCTACGCTAAAAGTTTTTCAGGCGGATGGGCCTCCTCTCTTATTCGGTGACCCGCAATCGGCAGTAGAGGGGCTGGGCCTTCAGGTTGTCTTGGTGGACGGTCAGAGACGGAGAGATGCTATGGACCGTGATCCTGGGGAATGGCAGAAGAAGGGGAAGCAGCCAAAAGTGGCAACGTCTCATCCCACCTGAGAGTTAGGGCTAATCTCTATTTTATTTCGGCAGGTTATAGATATTGAGACTCTGATGTAATGCAACAAATGACAATGAAGGTATTAGTTCAAGTTTATGCAAATAATCAGGATAGCTTGGGCCGATAGTATGTATGATTACAGCTATGGTATATATGTTTATGTGGGATTTGAAAGGTGGGAAATTAATGGTTAAGCCGTTATTATTTGCTGTTCGAACATGCTTCGGGGTTACCTGGGGGAGAAAGCGGGGCAGGAAGGCGTGGGGGTGGAGCTGGAGAAAGTATTGTTTTGATAGTTTTGCTATGGCCTCTATCATCGCGGAAAAAAGGAAGTCACATAGCACCTTGTTCTTGAGAGAATGGTTTTTACTATTTTCTACTTTAAGATGTGCATGTATTCTGTTTCATGGTTTGGGGAATAGTTTTGGGGTTATGTTGCAGTCGTATACCTTGTTATTTTTCAACACAATATGCGTGTTATTTCTTGGAATGTGAAGGGACTCCGGTCTCCCCATAAGAGAATGATGGTCCTTAGGCATTTAAAACGACTAAGGGTGGATGTCGCATTGCTGCAGGAGACGCACCTGGAGGAATCTGACTTCCACAGATTGAAAAAGTTGTGGGTTGGAGAGGTTTTGGGTTCCCCGGCGAGAGATTCCAAAGCGGGTGTCATAACACTGATAAGAAAGAATTTACAATACCAGGTATTGGATCAATACAAGGACACAGGAGGTAGGGAACATAGAGTAACCCTCACGAATCATTCAGAAACCTTCCATATTTATAACGTCTATGGCCCAAGTGACAACCAATCTGCTTTTTGGGGAAGGTTATCTAATATGCTTCTGGCAGATACAGCGCCTTTGATGATTGTGGGTGGAGATTTTAACATTGTTCTGGATGGCGAGGAGGATAGGAGGAGGTCTAGGGCATCACAGTTAGATAGGGGGCGTGAATCGCCCATTCTAGCTAGATTCTTGGAGAAAACTGATATGACAGATCCCTGGAGGTTCTTACATCCTGAGGGATGTGAATACACTTTCTTTTCTCGGGTGCATGACTCCTGGTCTCGAATCGATTACTGTCTCACTTCGCTCTCTTTGAGAGCTAGAGTTCAGGAGTCGTCCATTGGAGACATGGTGATTTCAGACCATGCCCCAGTGATACGATCCCTTCATGATAAAATCCCGCGGGGGACAGATCACATATGGAGATTTCCCACCTTTCTAGCGGATAACTCCGAATTTCAGATTATGTTACGAAACTGGTGGGTAGATTTTAAGTCTCTAAATGCTGAGCACACGGATAGACCACAACTCCTTTGGGACACGGCGAAGGCTGTGTTGAGAGGCCGATTGATATCCCATGTAACCCATATTAAAAATCAAATTCGCCAAAGCCTAGATAAATTCAGCAGATCCCTACGGGATGCTTATACGACTCTTCTGAATAAGCGTGATGATGCCACCAAGAAGGCATGGCAGGAAGCTAAGACACAATACGAACACTGGTTGGGAAAAAAAGAAAAACTTCAATTCACGGCTAGGGAAGCTACGCTGTTCCGGTATGGAAACAAATGTGGCAAGTTACTCGCTCGGCTAGCAAGAGGGCCTAGGGGTCAGGGACATTTTACACCGTTACGTGACGACAAGGGGACGGTCCACCATCATCCTGAGGATATTAATAAGATTTTTAGGCAATTCTATGAGAGGTTGTATTCCAGGGATGTGACTGATGATTCGGCCTCTGACTCCTTTCTACAAAATTTAAAGTTACCCACGCTGTCAAAGGATGAGGTAACACAACTTAATTCTCCGATTGGGCAAGCTGAGTTGATAGGCACCATTAAAGCACTAAAAAAATAATACAGCCCCTGGGCCTGACGGCCTTACTGGAGAGTTTTATAAGATCCTTCAGGACCAGGTTGCTCCTGACTTACTGATCTTATTCAATGGATACTTGCAGGGCGGCCACATACCAGATTTAATGAATACAGCATATATTAAACTGCTCCCGAAACCTGATAAAGATCTGTTCCTGGCTGCCTCTTACAGGCCCATCTCTTTGATCAATGTTGATCTGAAATTGGTTGCAAAAATTATGGCTGATCGTTTGGCCACTCTACTTCCAAAACTTATCTCCACGTTGCAGGTAGGATTCGTTCAGGGTAGATCAGCCGTTATTAACATAAGGAGGGTTCTTGCGGTGCTGGATGAGGTTAAAATAAACCCACAGATACACCACTCCCCGGCGATAATGTCGATTGATGCTGAAAAAGCATTTGACAATGTTTCCTGGGAGTGGTTGTATAAAGTTCTTCATAGGATGGGCTTCTATGGGGAGTTTGACATTTTTGAGATCTCTGTATAGGTCCCCAAAAGCAAGAATATATACCCCGGGATATCTTTCTCCATCCTTTGATCTCCAGAAGGGCACGCGCCAAGGTTGTCCACTATCTCCTCTTCTGTTCAATATCTCTATTGAACCCTTGGTTCGGGCGATTGAACGGGAAGAGCAGATCTTGGGGATCAAAATTGGAAACCAGACACTTAAAGCAATTTTATCTGCAGATGATATCCTTATGTTTATGTCGGACCCGGTGCGTGAAGTAGCCCTGATCTTTAAATTACTGGAAAGATTCGGCAGGTTTTCGGGTCTCAAGGTTAACAGTTCTAAAAGTGACATTTTGGATATATCCCCCCCGGGTGCCCTAATGAAGAATTTGGGGAATCGACATCTACCGATTCGGGTTGCTGAAACTAGTATAAAATATCTAGGGATCCATATCGGGAAATCCTCTGAATCTGTTTAGAAGTTGAATTATGTCCCTATTCTGCAAAAGATAGAAGGAGATCTGAAAAAGTGGAATAATCTTCCTCTTTCCTTGTTTGGCAGGGTTAATCTGATAAAGATGGTGAGTTTCCCCAAACTTCTTTATCCCATGCAAACTATTCCTTTGTTGTTGAAACATGTAGATATTAGAAAAGTACAGAGGATGTTCTCTTCATTTGTGTGGGGCCACAAGCGGCACAGAATAGCTTTGGCCACCGTTATGCTCCCCAAAAACAGGGGAGGATTGGGTCTGCCGGATGTGAGGGCATACAATCTGTCTTGTATCCTGCGTCATGCAATTGATTGGATTCAACACACAAATTTTTTTTCGAATTTAGAAATGGAGATGGGGATGGCAGCTCCATGGAGTTTGAATGGCATACTTCACACGAAATTTTCCGCTCTTCCACAACATCTACGGCAGTCTTTACTTATTAAGGATACGGTGGCTGCTTGGAAGACAGTTAGGAAAATAATGGATTTCCCGTTCTTATGCTCCAAACATATGTCTCTTTGGAACCATCCAGAATTTGATCAAGGGCAGGAAAACTCAGAGTTTAAATCTTGGAAGAGGGGAGGGGTGAATCAGGTTCATCAATTATTTCATGATACAAGCAGTAGATTTCGGACTTTTCAGGAGTTAAAGGAAAAATTTGGTTTATCTCAGGGGGGATTTCTGGGCTTTGCTCAAATATTGAGCTTTCTGCATAAATGGTTGAGGAACTATAAAAGAGAATTCAAGTCGAATGGATTTGATATTTTCATAGGTCATCCACCCGAAAAAACTCGCTTTCGGATATATATAAAATTCTCCGAGAGTGCTCATCGTTTGCCAAGAGAGGGAACATTTTTAAACGTTGGACTAGGAAATTTGAGGATAAGGAATTTCCTGCTAAGATTCTAGAAGGTTGGGAGCGGCTTAGGAAGTTAATACCATGCGAGTCCTGGAGAGAATCCCAGTATAAATTAATGCATCATGCCATTTATGGTTTTGATATCCCCCCACATTCGACTGCTCCCAACAGGCTGACAGCTTGCCCCAAGTGCTCGCAGGTTAAATCAGATTTATTCCACGGTATCTGGGAGTGCCCAGGAACACAGAATTTCTGGGGACAAGTCGGTCGCTTGTTCAACGCCCACATGAAAATGGATCTCAAATTGACGCCTTCCCTAGTGCTGTTTCATATACAACCCGAGGGTGGAGACGTGCCTCTCTTGGCGCACATCTTCTTCTTGGTGGCCAAGAGAAGCCTCTTGACTCTTTGGATTAAACCAGACCTTCCATCTATGGAGATGGTTCTCTCACAAATGAAACATTTCCTTCTTATGGAAAGGTGGGAGGTGGAAAATGATAAGGAAGCACGGACCAACAAATTCTTTAAGAAGTGGAGGGACTTTATTGTAAACTTTCTTAACCCCCATGAAATACGGGAACACATGCTTCCGTTTCGGGACACTACTTGGTACATGCTTAGGGAGTTAGCGGAGGATTTGGGACCTCTTAAAGTGTCTTGATTTGGAAAGGTGTTGGACTTGGTTTGAGATCTGGCACTGGGATGGTGTTTTTGGGGAGGCTGGAGTGCCATTTATCATTTAGTATTGGGATCATCTATTGCCCATTATTGTCATTTCACATCTTTGAATTTTGTTTCATAAAGTATTAGATCACATCATACTATAATGTAGAGAAACTTTTATGGGTAATGGTTATACAAGGCTTCAATATGATTAGTTAGCTGACTGCAACAATGGTTGGGGTGGGATGGGGGGGTTTGGTTATTAGGTGATGTTGTTTAAATTATAAAAATTGACGTGATGCTGTAATTGTGTTCGTTTGTAGACAATATGTTGACCTTTTTTCTTCATTGATGTCAATAAAAATTATATATATAAAAAAAAAAAAAACATATTCCATTTACTCACTTCATCTTTAGAATTTTTCACATTGTCAATGGTTTTGGGGTCATGTTGCCTCACAATTTTTAACAGTGGCTGAGAAGTCATATTTATAATTTTTTGGGGTCATGTTGCTGTGAGATACAGCAATAATCATGGTCCTTTGGAACAGAAATGTGGCTTTTAAGTGGCATTTCTCCCTCACAATTTTTAACAGTGGCTGAGAAGTCATATTTATAATTTTTTGGGGTCATGTTGCTGTGAGATAAAGCTATAATCATGGTCCTTTGGAACAGAAATGTGGCTTCTAAGTGGCATTTCTCCCTCACAATTTTTAACAGTGGCTGAGAAGTCATTTTTATAATTTTTTGGGTCATGCTGCTTTGAAATGCAGCAATACTACAGGTCCTATTCTAAAAATGTTGTTTCTAATAGACATTTGTTCTTCACAATTGTCAAAAGTGGCTCATGGGTCATGTTTTGAATTTTTGGGGGCATTTTGCTGTGACATGCAGCTATACTACAGGTCCTATTCTAAAAAAATTTGTTTCTAACAGACATTTGTTCTTCACAATTGTCCAAAGTGGCTCAAGGGTCATGCTTTGAATTTTTGGAGGCATTTTGCTGTGACATGCAGCTATACTACAGGTCCTATTATAAAAATTTTTTGTTTCTAACAGACATTTGTTCTTCACAATTGTCAAGAGTGGCTCAAGGGTGATGGTGCTGTCAGAAACAGGAATAGGTAGGACACTGTTAATGGACACATATTGCAAAATGACTTGTTTTTGCAAGATCTTTAACATAGCTATCAATCCCTGTATTGAGACAACCCATTTAATATAATTAAAAAAAGAGAAACAAAGACATGGTGGGATTCCATCCTATTTTAAAAATGTGTTTTCTAGAATTAAACTACTAAAAAACTTGCATGTACAAAATAGCTGGTAAAAAAAATTCCTCTGAATTGTACAAGGGAGGTACAGGAAGACTTGACCAGATGTAGGTTATTCAGAGGACATGGAGTATGGAGCACGGACAGAGAACAAAGAACAGAGAAAATTTCCTCCAGCACGTTGAGTAACATGAGAAAAAGAATGCCAAGAAAAAGGGCACCTGGGTGGAACAGGAGCGTTAACCACCAGTATTTCCAAGTGAAGCTCAATTGGTCCGCACTCATACGGAGGGGCAAGCGCTACCCAGGTCTTGACTGTGTACTGAGGAAGGCTGGAGTTCTCACACTTCCGCTTCCGCACTCTGCTTCAGCACGACAGCTTTCATTGCTGCATCATCAGGGCATTTTAACCTGCGTGTTAATAGATGACGGACGCCAGCCTGGGCTCTCACCGCACCCACTGTAACTCCGGCCCTGGGTCATGCTGTGGCACAGGACAGGTATAGTCAATGTCCAGTTCAACTAAAATGGTGGTTGAAAGACTCCTTTTTTCCGGCACTTTTTAATTTGGGGGTCAGACAGGTTTAATGGTCATACTGCGGTCCGCGACAGGTATAGTCAATGTCCAGTGAAACTAAAATGGTGGTTCAAAGACTCCTTTTTCCGGCACTTTTTAATCTGTGGGTCAGACAGGTTTAATGGTCATACTGCGGTCCTGGACAGGTATAGTCAATATCCAGTTCAACTAAAATGGTGGTTGAAAGACTCCTTTTTTCTGGCACTTTTTAATTTGGGGGTCAGACAGGTTTAATGGTCATACGGCGGTCCACGTCAGGTATAGTCAATGTCCAGTTCAACTAAAATGGTGGTTCAAAGACTCCTTTTTCCGGCACTTTTGAAATCTGTGGGTCAGACAGGTTGAAGGGTCATTCTGCGGTACAGGACAGATATAGTCAATGTCCAGTTCAACTAAAATGGTGGTTCAAAGACTCCTTTTTCCGGCACTTTTTAATCTGCGGTCATGCAGGTTTGGGGCTCATGCTGCGTTCCAGGAAAGGAATAGTCAATGTCCAGTTCAAGTAAAATGATGGTTCAAATCATACTGCCTTCTGGCACTTTTTAATTTGTGGGTGATGCAGGTTTAAGGGTCAGGCTGTGGTACAAGACAGGGATAGTGAATGGTCTGTGATTTTTTTTCTGTGTCTTTTATAACCTAAGTGTGTTGCCTAAGATGTAGCACGTATCCATTTGACTGTTGTGGATGTTAATTCCAGCTTCTCCAGCCCTGTTTGGGTGTAATAATGAAGGTGTTGTTCCTCTCCCATAGACTTTAATGGTCATCGGCGATAATCTATTATCGACTATCGGAAATCGTCTTGATAATTGCCGATATCGACTATCGACCCGATGACGATAGTCAACGTAATCGCTCATCACTAATTATGACATCTGGGGTGCTGGCTGGGACGCCTCGGGTCACCGACCTCTGCTGTACGGGCCTTGTGGGTCAGCCCTCTTTAGGGATACAAGATGAGTGACACCACACAAACTATAGTGGAACATAGTTTGCCTCATCCCGTTAAAATAGTGTCATGGAACGTGGCTGGGCTCAACTTCCCCTTAAGAAAGTGAAGGCTGATATCATGTGCCTTCAGGAAACACACTGGAGGACAGGTGACTTTGTGCCGATACGCGCTCCATGACTAGACCCCCTGATCGTGGCTACTTATAAAACAAAAGTGCGTGGACTGGCGATATATTTCAGGAAGGGACTGGTGCAGGAGGTACTAGAACAATATATGGATCAGGAGTGCCGTTTCATACACATACGGATAAAGATTGCAAATAGGATATATACACTTTTCAATCTTTACGCCCCAACTTCCCCAACTGAGACATTTTTTGCAGAAATTGTATATTTTTTTGATGCAAAGGGATCATACTAACTTGGTGTTGTTGGGTGACTTTAATCTTGCTCCTTGACCTGGATAAAATAGATCTAATGCACGCTCGGAGTCCGCAACGACGCATCCATCCATATCCTTATTATCTGACGCATTAGGGATCTTTGATCACTGAAGAGTGACGAACCCAACAGACAGAACATATACTCATTATTCGGCAGTACATGATACATTCTCACGTATCGATCTGGCTATGGTCGCCATCTCTCTGGCTGCGGAAATTCTCGGCTCAGATATATTTCCCATTGCCATCTCGGATCATGCCCCTGTAGTGCTGACCTTGGGCGGATTTGGTACATGCCCTAAGTCTAGAATATGGCGCTTCCCAGCCTATCTCTCTAATTCGGACGATTTTAGGGACTATTTGATTACTCAATGGAAACCTAACAGACAACAAAGAACATATAGATGATGTCCCCCTGTTGTGGCTGACGGCAAAGGCTGTGCTCCGGGGCAGCATTATAAGTTATGTGGGCATGAAACGGAGAGATTACCAAGAAAAGTTTGAAAACCTGTATTCTAACCTTCAGAGAGCTCAAGAGGACCATACGGAAATTCACTCTGAACAGACAAAGGTGGATTTTAGGGATGCACAAGGCTTATTAGAAGCTTTTTTCAAGGCCACGCGTTTGGCCACACTAAGGTGTCAGAAAACAAATTCTATAGTTGGGGAGGGAGACAAAGTGCTATATTTGCCAAAATAACGATACCCTGGAAGACACAACAACCTATTTAGACAGTGACAGACCCAGAGACGGGACGTGACCTCAGAGACCCCAATGATATTGAGAAAGCATTTATAACATATTATGAAACCTTATATAGAGCACCCCCATTTGACGAACCAGGTACTCGGCCTTTCTGGTACACAGTCCAGATGCCGGGCATCTCCCAAGAGCAATCAAGGATTTAGAGAGGGAGATTACGGAGGAGGAAGTAAGGGGAGTTATCGCATCTTCGGGAAGGCTCCAGGGCCAGACGGCTTCTCGGACGAATTTTACAAGATCTTAAAACCTGAGGTGACCTCCTACTTAACCACATTATTTAATGATATCTATTTACAATCCCGAGAGGTGCCCCCTTTTTTTTATTCTAGAACGACGTTACTTCTAAAACCAGGCAAGGATCCGGCCCTCCTCACATCATATAGACCAATCTCACTGCTGAACAAGGACTGCTGTACCTGCTCCAAATGCTACCAATTTATCTAAGACCCACAGATGAAAAATTAATCAATGCCCTCTATCGGGCATTCAACTGGCATAATAAGAGGGCACGTATACCTTTACATTTACTCTGTCAACTCAAACCGAATGGGGGCCTGGGATTCCCAAGTATTAGATATTATTGCCTGGCGGCATTGGGTAGGTACTTGGCAGATTGGAAGCAAGGTACCGAGGTGTTCGCTAGCAGCTAATTGGAGAGATTGTTTCTTCCAAATATATCCCTAATTGACTTTGTGCACTTACAGTATAGCCAGATCCCACCGGAGATACGTACTAATACGTTGCTGATGCCGGTATGGAGAGTTTGGAATAAGATGAGGGCCCTCAAGAAACTTTCGCCTCGGTTCTCTTTACACCTGTCGCTGATCCATAATCCGGAGTTTCAGGTCGGAAAACCTCGTGGTACTTTCCGAAGGCTACACAGCATGGGCCTGAGAGCTCTAGAGGACTGGATAAACCCTCAGACCCGTAAACCGTATACGTTAGGAGAATTACAGGAGATCTTCCCCCACATAGTGATACCCTTTTTTAATTATTTACAGGCAAACCATTATTGCACTGGGGTTCTGAGATCAATGACGGACACAGACTGGGACAACGACTTTGACAGGACTATCTCCTGCTAGACGGAGACACCTATCACAGATTTACAGATTCCTATTGGGAAATTTGGCATCTGAGGATACCCATACGCAATTAACTAGATGGGTAGTAATTGATCCGAAATTCACACCAAATTTTATTTTAACTGCTCTAGCTAGGGCTCATAAATTTCTTCCCTCTACTCGTTATGCAGAGATGAATCTTAAAATTGCACATAACACGTATTTGACCCCATTGAGAGGGCATCGTATGGGAATATTTGCATCAGATGGATGTTTTCATTGTGGCCTCCCAGCGGCAGACTTGTATCATTGTTTGTGGGCCTGCTCTGGGATCAAGCAATACTGGGAAACCATAGCCACCTTCATACAGAGACACCTGGTGCCCTCGTTTCACCTGAGTGCACCCTGGGCTATGTTCGGCTTCGAAGATGGGGAATTGTCCTCCTATACAAATAGGGAGATACAGCTCTTACATCTATTGTCAGCCTCAGCCAGGAAAGCGATACTCCAATCATGGCTGCAACCAACAAGTCCAACCTTCACACAGTTTATGGAGAGATGTACTTTCTTATTGAGAATGGATTGGGTAGAGGCTATGCAACATAAAGAGAGACAAGTGGGAAAGTTCTTTCGTCTCTGGGGGAGATTTATAGAGATCATGCCACGCGGTGTTAGACAAAAAATATATTCCTGTTTTGGAATGACATCATGGTACTTAAGACAGCAGCTCGCAGGCACTGAGCCTCTTACTATGTGTTCCCAAGTAGTAGAAGAGTGAAGAAATCAGACGATACCTTTTAGAGGCTAACTGAGTATGTGTTCCCAAGGGCAGTCTCTGGAGGAACATATAATAATGGATAGATTAACACCCCTGCCTGATCACCAATTAATATTCTATGAGGGTGGCCGTGGCTCCGAATGTACCCCTGAATAACGGCGCCGAGGACACTACCACCCTGTTGGTGTAGGATTGCTGATGAGGCATCTATCAAAGGATCCAGATGTTCTGGGTCTATGGGGGGGGGCCTTCGCGCGGGGGGGGGGGGGGGATCCGGACGAGACTGGACGGGAGGGGGATTGGGATGGGAAAGAGACATCTTTGCAATTGATTATACTGTTATGTATACTATTTCTTCAAATGCATCCCAGGGGTAAAGTTCTCTATGTTTAGTAGTTCATTTAATAGGCAATTTAAAAAGGAAAAAGGGACTATTGATTTGCCTGACTGCCTCTGTATGTGTTAAAGTTTAAAACATCTGCTTGAAATTAGACGTTTTATGACTTATTGTATGTTATCTTTCTGATTGAGATATAACACGTTGCATACCTATCTGTATTTTCTACATGTTGGTCCAAATAAAGACAATTTAAAAAAAAAAAAAAAAATTTGTCATCTGCATTTTTTTCATAAGCCTTTGTAGTTCTTATTTTTTTCTTTTTGGCGAGTTGCCTTCCCCTTGTCCCTCTCTTCGTTTTCCGCCTACCTTGAAAAAATCCTGATCCTAATCCTTTCACCTTTATGTGGTTAGCTTTATTTTTCCTTATTTGTGTATGATCGCCTTTAGGGCTAGTTCACACGGCTTATTGCCGACGTAATTGTGGGGACGGATTTCGCCCCGCAATTACGCCGGCTGCAGTGCAGCGGGGGCGGGGGCCGGCAAACTCGCCGCCCCATAGACATGCAAATTTTTCACGGCGTACACCCATAAATAAGCATGCCACTTTTTCCCCCCCCGGCGTATTCGCAGAGCGAGGAGGGGAAACGGATCCATAGCTCAAAAAGTGTGGGTTACCGAAAAAG